>JAWHQI010001213.1:0-102428 GCA_033032865.1 Dactylorhiza incarnata
TGATCTGTAATAACTTGGACAGAATGAGCTGAAAATAAGGGCGAAGCTTCGCGCAGACATAACCAAAGCCAGGCCAGTTTTCTCCAGGATCGAATATCTGGTTTTTCTGCATCTTAAGGATATGGCTGACATAGTATATTGGAAACGCCTCATCTTCTCTTCCCGAACGAGGACCGAACTCACCGCTTCTTCTTGCCCGACTCCCAGATATAAGAATAGTTTTTTCCCTCACGGGGACTTTGGAGTAGTGGAGTCGAAGTTAACTGTCACTTCAGCTGCTCGAAAGCCTTGTTACACTCCTCGCTCCATTCGACTTTGATCCCCCTCGTAATGTTTTAAAGAATGGGGCACTTTTATCTCCGGATTTGGAGATAAACCTGCTCAATCCTGCTAATCTCCCCCCAAGTTGTTGAACTCTTTAGTATTTCGAGGAGGGGTCATATCAAGGATGGCCTTCACCTTATCTGGATTTGGTGCAAGGCATCAGGAGTTAAGAGATGCCCAAGAATTTTCCTTTGCTTGCCCCAAACACACATTTCAATGAGTTAATTTAACTTGACCTCCGTAGAGTAGCGAACGTCTCTACGAGGTCTTCCAGTGTAATGAGAATGTTTTACTTTTGAGAAGAAGGTCATCAACGTAAACTTCGAGATTCCTGCCCTTTTGATGTTTAAAGACGTATCCATCATTCTTTGGTATGTTGCACCCGCGTTTTTTAAGACCGAAGGGCATTACGAGATAGCAGTAACACCCATCGTTTGTGATAAATGAGGTATGCGGGATGTCAGGTTTGTGCATTTTAATTGGATGGTACCCGAGAAGCCATCGAGGAAACTCATAAAACCATACCCAACCGCGGAATCAACTAAGACATCTATCCGAGGCAAGGGTAACAATCTTTAGGGCACGCATTATTAAGTTTGGTGAAGTCCACGCACATGCGCCACTTCCCACAAGATTTCTTAACCATTACAACATTCGACATCCACGTGGGATATTGAATCTCAGAAATGAAACCGCGCTTTTAGGAGTTTGGAAACCTCCTCTCTGATGGGCAACGCCAGCTTGGTCGCCACTTCTCTCTTCTTTTGCTGGACGGGCTTGAACTCAGGAGATACGTTTAGATGATGACAAGCCACGTCTGGATCCACTCCTGGCATATCCTCCGCTGACCAAGCGAGATATCCAGATTTCCCAACAGACATGAGATTAGCTCCACTTTCTCCTCTTCTGACATTCAGCGTTGATGACCAGCTTCTTTTCTGCCCCCCTCAGCAATAGGAACTTCTTGGGTCGCTTGGGCAGGTTCCAAGTGAGCCCTTCTCGATCTTTTCCTTCCTCGGCGCCCTCTGGAGACTCAGCAACCTCCAAAAACTCATCCATGATCTCGGAAGTGGAGCGTCGGTGACCATGTTGACAGTTCGGACGTAGCACTCCCGAGCTACCTTTGGGTTGCTTCTGACCCGATACTGTTTTCCCTTCAGCAGCGAACTTGAGGGCAAGATGAAAGGTGGACACTACCGCCCTATACGCATTAAGAATCGGCCTCCCGAAGATAGCACAGTAGTTGCTAGAGCATCTACTACCACGAATTGATCAACTTTATTATTCCTCCAAGAGAGACCAGGAGCTTCACTGAACCCTCTACTTCCTTCTTTCTCCCCAGAAAAACCGTAGAGGGGTCCATCGTGGAGAGCAGATGCTTTCCAGTCTTCAGGGCCTCGAAAGTCGGACGGAAAAGGAGATTGACAGAGCTGCCGGTATCAATCAGAATCTTGTGGACTGTATAGTTTTCAATGATGGCCTTGATAACCACAGCATCATCGAAGGTTAGCATTGGGGGGAAGGTCATCCTGACCAAACGTGACGATAGTACTTTCGGGAGGAGAACTTGTAGTGGCTGCCACTTCCTGCTTTAGAACCCTCGCAATGCTGGATTTGCGAGATGATTCTGCTCCAGCTCCCCCATGGATACAATAGATGTCCCCTAAGGGGCCCACATCATTGACTTCAACGCATTCGGTAGAAGGATGGATGCCACCATAGTAGCCGGCGTCCTCGACGTCGGCGTATTCCCAGGTTACTTCTACTGTTTCATTCTCCTTTTTCTTCTCATAGTTGGCTCAGCAATTTTATCTTTTCATCTAACTAGACCCCGGAGCTTTCCTTCTCCCAGGAGTCTTTCTATAAGCAGACGAAGAGCTCGACAATCTTCAGTTAGATGTCCCCCCTCTTTATGATATTCACAATAAAGGTTCGGATTTCGATTGCGAACATCCGACTTCAGAGGAGCAGGCCTTTTGAAATCCGGCCTCTTTTGCAGAATCTGAACTACTTCGTCCATGGTGACGTTTAGGGGAGTGAATGACTCTTGCGAATCATCGTATTGATTTGATGGAATGACTGGAGGTGGCGCGCGGCATACTGTTGTAATATACCGGCATGATTTGCGGAAGAGGAGCGGATGGGCGGGGAGCGACGACCAACGGTGGTTTCTGATCTTGAAACCGCTGATGGCCCATAAATGGTTGCTTATTCTTGTAGTTCCTCCCCCTTTGGGAACGGGGTTCGAAGTGGGACTAATTCGATGGTGGATGACGGAAGGATGGATTCGATGGCTCCTTGTCGCTTACCAGCTTCGCGACGTAGTCTGGATTGCTCTTCTCTCCTCTGATAACATATTTGCCAAACTTATCATTTCCTTATATAAGTCTTAGGCTCCCTTATATTTGCTTCGAACTTTAGGGGGCCCTCCCTTAGGCCATGATGAGGGCAACCCTATACAGCTCCGGGTCCACATTTTGGACTTCCATGATCTCTCTCTGGAATCGATCTACAAAACGAGCCCATGTCTCGCCTTCCCGTTGTTTATATCGAAAGGGCCGCCGGGCCGCTCTTTCTTTTCCTTGAGGTGGAGAATCTCAGCAGGAATTCTCTTCGCAACTCCGTGAAACAACGGATCGACCTAGGGTGCAAACCGTAAAACCATTCCCTCGCTTGTCCTTCAAAGGAGGTTACAAGAAGCTTGCACTTGGTTGCATCAGTTAAGGTTCTGAGAGCAATGGCTGACTCGAAAGCTTGTAAATGAACCATGGGATCAGTCTCTCCATTGAACGCTGGCAGGCGAGGTTCCCTGAAATTATTAGGGGCAGGCTCCCCTCTGACTTCGTCCACAAAGGGAGAGGTTTCTTCCATGTCTTCATATAGAGGAGTAGAGTAATAAGCCGCTGGAGCAGCGGCTATTCGCGGACAAGCCGACTGATAAGAAGACCGGGCGGCTGCTTCTGGCGGGTAGGAGTGATGAATAGGAACTCCAGGCGGATAGGAGAGACGAACCGCGCCCTCCTGCGGGTAGGAAAGATGGGCAGCATGAGAAGTCGCCCCCTGGAAGTCGAGGACTCGAGCTGGCATGTTGTGCGCGGCTTCCTGATAGAAGTTTTTCCTAGCCGCAGGGTCTTCTTGATGGAGCTGGAAATTAGCGGCTTGCGGTAGCGAGTAAGGAGGAGGTGGAGGAAGGACCGGGGTCATCGCCTGATTAGCCGTGGCTTGTTGTTGAACCAGTCGCTCAGTTAGTATTGCTAAAGTCCGACTGATCTCTTCAAGTCGC
Source organism: Dactylorhiza incarnata (assembly GCA_033032865.1). Taxonomy (NCBI): domain Eukaryota; kingdom Viridiplantae; phylum Streptophyta; class Magnoliopsida; order Asparagales; family Orchidaceae; genus Dactylorhiza; species Dactylorhiza incarnata. The sequence goes on from JAWHQI010001213.1 coordinate 3,608, forward strand.
TGATCAGTGGCCCTCTGAGCCCGCTCGGCTTCTCTCTTTGACTGCTCCAGGGCTTCCCACAAGGAGTCCTCGCTATGATCGGAGCGGTCCTCCAAGGGGGAACTGACGGTCTGGCATTATGGCGAAAAGGGATTTCACCGACAATCCGCGATCTGAAGGTCGCGTGTTTTCTGTTGAGTCCGAGATCGCACCTCCGAGGGAAACCGGAGGCTGCGGGTTGCCGGTTACTTTTTGTGTAGAAGAATGAGACTGCTAGCAGCGGTCAAGGCCAGACTTCGCCCCGCCGCGGCAAATGCCACTCCTGCGACGGGCTTTCCTTTGATTAGAAAAAGTGGTTACAGCGGGCTGCAAGTGCAGAAAAAGAGAAGCCGGCCGGTCAGACAGTCCGCAAGACGTGAAACTCGAGACCGCAGCCCAAACAAGCGAGCTCCTGGATTCGAGAGTGCGTCCCTTGTGAACAGTGCCGCCCCCTTTTTATAGGCTTGGGGGCCTGCCCGAATGGGCAGGATAGAAATAACCACCTGCCCGGGTACAGGAGAAAACGGGCAGGCGGTGATGGGATGCACAAAGAAAAAAAAGAAAGAAGCCGCGCGGCTTGGCGCTTGCTTCTCCTCCGACCTGTCTGACCTGAGGCTGAAGATACCGGGACCAAGTCAATGATTCAGACCGAGCGGCCTCTGGCTTGAGACCGCGGTCTGTCTTCTGGGCATGGCTTGGCTGATCTTCATGAGGCAACCCGGATAGTCTCTGATCTGAAACCGCGGCTTGTTCTCCGGGTAAGAACCTTGAATCTCTATGGCCCAACCCGCGCGGTCTCCTACCTGAGACCACGGATAGCCTTCTTGCTTTGGCCTTTGACGACCTTCACTCTTGGGGGCGGTCCGAAAAATGACATCAGACCACCCGGCCTGGTTTTTCCTTGAGCTGAGAGCCACTGATCCTGGAAACCAGCGGCCTGACCCAGCAGTTCGCCCGGTCCGAGAATGACCCAACCCGAGAAGCGGTTTTCCGGGTAAACAATCACCTTTTCGGAATATGCTCGGAGGCATACATCCAAAGGAGCACAATTATAAACCCTTCCAGCTCATTTTAGTGGTCAATATACAGGGGGTTGTAATGGTGACGAGGGCTCCTCTTGACACATAAACTGTAACAGCCATAACTTTTGACCTGGTTATCCAATATTTGCGCACAAAACCTTTTTGGAAAGAGCTCGGAGCCCTACATCCAATGGATAGCAAATTTTACCCATCCAGTTTGTTTAGTGGGTCAATATACAGCGGGTTTGTAATAAGGTATTTAGCTCGAAAGGAGACCTAAACTTTAAGATTCATAACTTTTAATCCGGTTGTCTGATTTTCGCCCACAATACCTTTTTTGTAATGAGATCGGATCCCAAAATCCAATGGAGAATGAATTTAACCCATTCAAGGTCGTTTTAGAGGTCGATATACAGTGTGTTTAGTGGTAATGCGAGATTTAGCTCCAAATGACACATAAATTTCAAATGAAGAATTTTAGATGCAGTTTGTAGTGAAAGTGAGAGATTTAGCTCCAAATGACCCTCAAACTTTAAGCGGCAATAACTTTTGATTTGGTTGTCTGATTTTACCCCTACAACACCATTTCGGAATGAGATCGGAGCCCTACATTCATTGAAGCACAAGTTTTATCCATTATAGTTCATTTAGTTGTCTAGTTTGAGCGGGCTGCACTGTTAATGCAAAATGTAGCTCTAAATGACACACTGAACTTCAAGCAGCGATAACTTTGATCAGGTTGTGTGATTTTTGCCCAAGACACCACTTCGAAATGAGCTCTGAGCCCTACATTCAATGGAGAGCAAGTTTTACCCAATGTATTTCATTTAGTGGTCGATATGCATTGAGTTGAGTGGTAATGTGGGATTTACCTCCAACTGACACCTAAACTTCAAACAGCTATAACTTTAGATCCGGATGTCCGGATTTTCCACAAAACACCTTTTAGGAAAGAGCTCAGAGCCATACATCCTAAGGGGAATATGATATACTCGATCAAGTTCATTTAGTGTTCGACGTAAAGTGGATTGCATTTGAAATGTGGGTTTTTGCTCCAATTGACACCTAAACTTCAAAAATCCATAACTTTTGATCCGTGTTGTCTGTTTTTTGCCCACAATGCCTTTTCAGAATGGGATCGGAGCCCTACATCCAATGGACAACAAGTTTTACCCATTCCAGTTCGTTTGTGGTTGATCTACAGTGGGTTGTAGTGAAAAATGAGAGATTTAGCTCCAAATGACACTCTAACTTTATACCGCAACAACTTTTGATCCGGTTGCCTGATTTACCACACAACACCTTTTCGAAATGTGCTCGTAGCACTACATTCATAGGAGCACATGTTTTAACAATTCCAGTTCATTTCGTTGTGCAATATTATAGAGCGTTGCAGCGGGTATAATGCGAAATTTCGCTCCAAATGACACCTAAACCTTCCAACAGGCATAACTTTTGATTTGTATGTTTGATTTTTGACCACATCACCTTTTCGGAATATGCTCGGAGGCATACATCAAATGGAGCACAATTATAAACCCTTCCAGCTCATTTTAGTGGTCTATACACAGGGGGTTGCAATGGTGACGAAGGCTCCTCTTGACACATAAACTGTAACAGCCATAACTTTTGATCTGGTTGTCCGATTTTTTGCGCACAACACCTTTTTTGGAAAGAGCTCGGAGCCCTACATCCAATGGAGAGCAAATTTTACCCATCCAGTTTGTTTAGTGGTCCATATACAGCTGGTTTGTAAGAAGGTATTTAGCTCGAAAGGAGACCTAAACTTTAAAGATCCATAACTTTTTATCCATTTGTCCGATTTTCGCCCACAATACCTTTTCGTAATGAGATCGGAAGCCCAAAATCCAATGAAGAACGAATTTAACCCATTCAAGGTCATTTAGGAGGTTGATATACAGTGTGTTGTAGTGGTAATGCGAGATTTAGCTCCAAATGACACATAAATTTCAAAAATGAAAGAATTTTAGATGCGGTTTGTAGTGAAAGTGAGAGATTTAGCTCCAAATGAAACTCAAACTTTAAGCAACAATAACCTTTGATCCAGTTGTTTCGATTCAAAGTGCGCCTCCGAAGGAAATCGAGGGTTGCGGATTATCAGTTACTATTTGGTTAGAGAATTCGGACCGCTAGCAGCGGTCGAGGGCCGGACTTCGCCCGCCGCGGCAAATGTCACTCCTGCGACGGGCTTTCCTTTGATTAAAATGAGGCGGTTACAGCGGTTATAAATGTAGGAAAAGAGGAAGCCGGCCGGTCAGACAATACGCAAGACGGGAAACTCGAGTCCACAACTCAAACAAGCGAGCTTCTAGGTACGATGGTGTGCGTCCCTTGGGAACAGTGCCGCCCCTTATTTATAGGCTTGGGGGCCTGCCCGAACGGGCAGGCGGTGACGGGATACACAAAGAAGGAAAGAAAGAAGCCACGCGGCTTTGGCGGCTTGCCCTTCCGACCTGTCTGACCAGAAGCTGAAGATGATGCGGCCAAGGCGACGATGCTATCCGAGCGGACTCTGTCTTGAGGCCGCGGCTTGTTCTTTGACCTCGAACCTTGGCTTGTCTCCATGGCACAAACCGCGCGATCTCCGACTTGAGACCGCGACTTGCCCTGTTGGACTTGGGCTTGGATTATCTTTAGTACTTGGATGGCGGTCTGAATTATGTCAGACCGCCCGGCCTGTGCTAGCTGGTGCTGATGGACCCTGTACAGCCTGAGCCGGGCGACTTGGATCCGCCCAACCGCACGGTCTGCGAGGTAACCTATTGAAAGCGGTCTTCCGGGTAAACATGATCCCCGCATATTTTTAAATTTCCGAGAAATTTCGAAATATCAGTTCTAGCCGGAGACCGCACCGACTTCACCCTGTTGGTTATAAATGTTCGAGAAGCTTCCATTCTGGCATAACTCCATCGCTACACGAGTCACTACTCGCCTATTGCGGTTAGAACTTTTAAGCTTCCCTTCAACTCGCTACTTCCAACCGGGCGGATTGTTTTTACTAAAACTTGACTGTCTTGCAGCTGCCCATATGGTTCCTTTGAACAAACCAGTCACGCCGTCCGTCCCGGTTTTTGACTCAGAAGGAGAGGAAGGAAAGGAGAAAAAGGACAGATGGGACGGACTCATCTGAAGATGAGGGCCCGTTTTCCCCGGAGGAATTCGAACTCCTGCGGTTTTGTAGGAATCCGCGCGACTTGAAAGGCAAGGCGACAGTCCAATGGCATAAGGACGAGGGCCGCCGTTCAAATCTCCACCGCGCTCCCTTTCTGGGGGAGCGGAAACGTCGGTCGCCATGCGCTAGCCACCGGTGCGGCCTTGTATGGCTGGAAGAATCTAAGGAAGTTGAAGAGGGTTCCGAGGAAGAACTTGCCAAGGTGGCCGCGCAAGCCGGGAGCTTGGGGTTTTACAGCCAACCACTTTATGGCTCTGGCATATAAGCGGCTTGTGTCGGCCCAAGTGTATGCGGAGAAGAAAATTGAGGAACTAACCGAAGAGGTTACTTGGGTTAAATAAAATTGTGGAGGTAAGTTGGTGATTAACTGCGGCTTGTCTTTTTTCTGACCGCACGGCCTGATTCTGTTCCCCTTCTTTATAGGATAAATATAATCCTGAAAACCCGGATTTCCAAGATGAAGTCTTCTCTCTTATTTCTGATGGGTCGACGGTGCCTTGAACATTCTGAGTGAACGAGATGGTCTGTCCACCGGTTTTGAGGATGTGACCTTTCCGGATTGTCTTTCCCCATCTTTCGGATCAGTACGAAGAACTCCAACGGAAAAAGAGAGGGAAGGACCCGGCTGAGTCCGGTGACGATTCGCAAAGAGATCGGGGAAGATAAAGATGGGTCCGCTGCGGCTGATAATGATGCCGCCGAGCAGGAGGATATTGAAGACGCCGCGGTCGGTGGAGCTGCTCCTGAAGATACAGCTGTTAAAGAAGAAAAAAGTTCATCTTCCAGTTCGGGTTCATCTTACAGCCGGTCCGGACGGACCAGTGATAGCAGTTCTTCAAGCTTTTCATCATCTAGCGAAGGTTACTCGCCAGAGGTGAACGTTGATGGCAATTTGCCGGAGATGGACTCAAACTCTCCTGCTAACAAGAAACATAAGTCGAGCGAATAGTTCTTTTCTTTTTTTCTTTCCTCTTAGAAAGTTGTATGATAAACCAACCGGTCTTATTTTGTTAACCGGGCGGTTTAAGTTAAATGTAAAGACTTGTTGATAGTGAATGGAATGTTACCTGTTTAGCTGTTCATTGTTTGTAACTTACTTGTGTTCGATGCGATCTCATTCCTTTTCAATTTTTTATTTTCTTTTTACCAAGTCGCGCGATTTGTCATAAGGCCGGTTGAATAATTAGCCTCGGATTCTCAGCAAATATATAAAACTACCTTGTCATAACATAAGCTGTCCGCGCGGCCTGATTTTTAATGAATCGAATACTTCCTGTGGAATTCTCGATGAGCTTGTATGGATTAAATCTTAATCCGAACGGAAAGAAAGACAGACTTTCAATCTCGATACAATAAATCAAATATATTATAAAGAGATCCTGATGAATCCCGAACGATATATAGATGAATCTGTGCGGACAGGAAGATAGGCATTATGATGAATCGGCAGATCAATTATTTTCAAAAGAATTCTTTGATAAATCTGAGCGACCTGGAGACTAATCTGATCGGGTAGAGAAACTTTTGATCCTGTTTCAATAACCCGCAATGTATTCGAGCGACTTGAATTTCAACCCGGCGGATAAGGGTATAAATTCCCAAACTTGCCTCTGTCAATTAATCGTGGCATCATAACGAATTCGAACACTCTGAGCATCAAACCGATCGGTTCGAAGGAAGCACTTTAAGTTTGATCCAATAATTTAATCATTTTTGAGGAACTCGTTACGAACTTGAGCGGCATGAATATTAGCTCGCACAGACAGAAATTTGGGTTCAGTTCGATGAACTTATTGACCGGCTTAATGAAGAACGGACAACCGTTATTTAATACAAGTGCTGTCAACCCGCTGCTCGGGAAATTGTCAATCCGCGCGATCAATAATTTTAATCCCTGAACGATATTTAAAGAACCTTTAAGTTATAATCAAGTCCAAGCGGCCAGAATATATCTCTGGTGACCAAATAACGATCAACTTTTGAAGACCAGAATCTACCAACTCGAATTATTTGGATGTAATCCATACGACTCATGATGTCGTTGAAGTAATTCCTGATCGCTCGGTTAGAACATCGAACTGCTGTCTAATTCCAGATCACCGACCTGGTGACTCAAGCTGCCGGATGTATACCTGCTTATCAAACCGGATGGTTTAATAATTCAAACCGCTCGGCTTGAATATTATGTGGGCCTAGACGGCGAATATTGCTTTCCTCAAGCGGTCATGAGGGTTGTAAATGACTAGACTGCTCTCCCCGCCTGGGGTTACAAGCTGAGTTGATCAATTGGGCAGGTGTTGGTTATGCCGCGGGGGCTCTACCGACATTGCTTTCCTCAGAGGGATCAACTCAGTTGCGGGTTGTAAATGACTCGACTGCTCTCCCCGCTTGGGGTTACAAGCTGAGTTGATCAATTGGGCAGGTGTGGTTATGTCGCGGGGGCTCTACCGATATTGCTTTCCTCAGAAGGATCAACTCAGTTGTGGGTTCCGCCCAGGCGTCGCTTGAGAGTACCTTGGAGTATTCGATGGTTATAGACTAAGATGGTCAGTTGGGCAGGTATGGTTATGCCGCAGGAGCTCTACCAACATTGCTTTCCTCGGAAAGATCATCAAAGCTATAACTATATCCCTTTCGGGGTATGATAGAGCTAACAATCACCCGGACCTGGTGTGTTAGATATCAACCGAGATCTGAGATTCTGAAGACCACCGCACGGGATTTGGCAAGCTGCCACTACACATGTGCGAAAACTCCCCGCTACATGTGGTCGACATGGGCTTACACTAATGACTACAATCCGAGGGGGGTTCAAGCAGAATTCAGCGATGTCTCCGCGGTTCAGTGAGTTTGATATATAAAGAAAGTAAGAAAAATTTAGACAATGAGAAGTGTCAGTACGGGGCTTTTCATCGAATATCTAAAAAATGCTTAAAATGAAGAAAACATTATTTAAGGATAAAAACGTTTGAGGTCGTCACCGCTCCAAGTGCGTGAGATGTCTTCTCCGTCGCTTGTTTGGAGGCGGTAGTCCCCATTTCTCAAGGCTTCTTTGATGATGAATGGCCCTGCCCAGTTGGGATTCAGCTTTCCAACATTGCCAGATCTGGCTGCAGCATCTACCTTCTTTAGTACCAAATCCCCGACTGCAAAATGCTTTACCCTGACATTTTTGTCAAAGTACTTTGCCATCCTCCTTTTGACTTCTTCCTGTCTGATCGTTGCCTCGTCCTGAAGTTCTTCGATCAGATCCAAACTTTACTTGATAGCCTCGTCATTCTCATATATCCATGCTTCTCCTCCCTCCTTTGCATATACCACTCTTGGAGTGACCACCTCAAACTCTACAGGAACAACAGTCTCCGAGCCATGGGATAGTTTGAATGGTGTCTCTCCCGTAGCGGAAGATGGAGTGGTACGAAGAGTCCAAAGGATAGAAGGGAGTTGGTCTACCCAATTTCCTCTTTGATTCAAGACCCTCTTCATCAAGAGTTGCTGAATCTGCCGATTCGCTGCTTCTACCTGACCATTTGTCCTTGGATGATGCACTGAAGCAAACCGAAGATCAATCCCCACCTGATCGCAAAAGTTTATCATCTCTGATTGTTAAATTGGCGGACCATTGTCAGTGACGATTGCCAGCGGAACCCCATGTCGACAAACTATTTCTCTCCAGATGAAGTTCCGGATAATTTGAGTTGTAGTTTTTCCCAATGCTTTTGCCTCAATCCACTTGCTGAAGTAGTCGATCATCACAATGATAAAACGACGCTGGCCACTGGCTATCGGGAAGGGTCCGATAAGATCCATCCCCCATACTGCGAAGGGCCACGGCGCAGTTATTGATCTGAGTGACTGAGCAGGCAAATGCTGAAGAGGAGCGAACTTTTACACTGAACACACCGCTTGGCAAATGCTTCAGCATCCTTTCTCATGGTTGGCCAAAAATATCCTTGCCTCAAAATCCTCTTTTCCAACGTCTTTGCTCCTGAGTGACTGCCGCACTCCCCAGAATGGACTTCTTGTAATATAGTGGGGATCTCCTCTTCCAAGACGCATCGAGCCAAAGGAGAGATGAGAGTTTTTTGATACAAGATTCCAGCCACCAAGCAATAATAAGCCGCTTTTCTTCTGAATCTCCTTCTGTCTTTGATAGATTCGTGGAACTCTCCTTTTGTCAGGTATAATTCATAAGGATCCATCCAGGAAGGATGTTGATCGATTTGCATTAGTTCCCCCTCCTCTATAGCTGGATGAAAAAGTTCAGAGGTCACTCCTCCTGATGGAAGACCGAACTTTGATAACTCATCAGCTTCTCCATTCTGCGTCCTCGGGATATGTTCGATGACGAAAGATTTAAATCTTCCAATCTCTTTTTTGCTAGCAGTAGATACTTCTGCAATGTCGGCTCACGTGTTTCATAGTTGCGCAAAACCTGCGAAGCCATTAATAGGGAATCAGTTTTTACATGCACATGCTCTATGCCTAGTTCTTTCCCAAGCCTTAGCCAGGCTAGAAGCGCCTCATATTCGGCTTGATTATTCGTCACCGGAAAAAAGAACTTGATTTCCTGTTCGAGCTTAAGGCCATTAGGACTGAGCAAGATTACTCCTGCTCCTACCAAGTTCTTCCCCGAAGCACCATCTACGAAGATAATCCAGGCCCAAGGGGACTTCTCCACTTGCTCGGAATTTGATTCTGGTATATCGATCATGAAATCTGCCAAGACTTGGGCCTTGATTGCGGTTCTGGGGATATAAGTTATTTCAAACTCGCTTAGCTCAATGGCCCACTTGGCTAATCTTCCGGAATGGTCAGGATTTTCCAGGATGCTCCTCAACGGATGGTCTGTGATTACTTGGATTGGATGTGCTTGGAAATATGGTCGGAGCCTTTCTTGAGGATTGAACCAGAGCCAGAGCTAGCTTTTTCCAGGATTGAATACCTCGTTTCTGCATCTTTAATTATATGGCTAACATAGTATATAGGAAACTGCCTCTTCTTTTCTTCTCGAACGAGAACAGAGCTGACAGCATCGGGTCCAACCCCCAAATATAAGAACAGAGTTTCCCCTTCACGAGGGCTCTGGAGAAGAGGAGTTGATGTTAATTGTTTCTTCAGTTGATCAAAGGCGTCATCGCACTCCTTGTCTCACTCAAACTTCGACTCTCCTCGGAGTGTCTTGAAGAAAGGAGCACTTTTATCTCCCGATTTAGAGATAAACCTGCTCAGTCCTGCCAATCTTCCTCCAAGTTGTTGTACTTATTTCGTATTACGAGGAGGGCTCATTTCTAGTATGGCCTTTACCTTATCCAGATTTGGTGCAAGGCCATCGGGCGTAAGGAGATGTCCAAGAAACTTTCCCTTATTTGCCCCAAACATACATTTCAAAGGGTTTAATTTTAACTTAAACCTTCGTAGAGTAGCGAACGTCTCTACGAGGTCTGTCAAGTGAATTGAGAAGGCTTTACTTTATAGGAGGAGGTCATCAACATAAACCTCGAGGTTCCTTCCCTTTTGCTGCTTAAAGACGGTGTCTATCATCCTCTGGTACGTCGCTCCCGCATTTTTAAGCCCAAAGGGCATTACGAGGTAACAGTAACAACCATCGTTTGTGATGAAAGATGTATGCGGGATATCAGGTTTATGCATTTTGATTTGGTGATAACCAGAAAATGCATCGAGAAAGCTCATAAAGTTATACCCAACCGCGGAATCTACTAAAACATCTATCCGAGGCAAAGGGTAGCAATCTTTGGGGCACGCTTTATTGAGTTTTGTGAAATCTACACAATGCGCCATTTTCCCCCAGATTTTTTCACCATTACGACATTTGACATCCAAGTGGGGTATTGGAATTCAAAAATGAAATTTGCTTTAAGAAGTTTTGCAACTTCTTCTTTGATAGGTACCGCCAACGTGGTTGCCACCTCCCTCTTCTTTTGTTGGATCGGCTTGAATTCAGGGGAGACATTGAGGTGATGGCATGCAATATCCGGATCTACTCCAGGCATATCTTCCGCTGACCAGGCGAAGATGTCCAGATTCTTCAATAGACAGGAGATCAGTTGAATCTTCTCCTCTTCTGATAGTTCGGCATTGATGATTAGTTTCTTTTCCTCCCCTTCAGCAATGGGGATCTCTTGGGTCTCCTGGCAGGTTCCAGGTGAGCCCCTTCTCGCTCTATGCTTCCTTCAGCCTCTTTAAGGGGATTGGATACTTCGCGGACGTCATTCTGAAGTTCGTGAAATGGTGTCTCGGTGATCACATTGACTGTTTTTACATAGCATTCCCGAGCGACTTTTGGATCACTTCGGATCCGATATTGACGTCCTTCGGCAGCGAACTTTAAAGCCAAGTGGAAAGTGGACACTATTGCCTTGTAAGCGTTCAGGATTGGCCTTCCAAAGATTGCACAATAGCTGCTCGGGGCTTCCACCACTACGAAGCTTATCAGCTTTGTTATGCCTCCCAATGACACCAAAAGCTTTACACACCCTTCCACTTCTTTCTTTTCTCCCGAGAAACCGTAGAGAGGCCCTTCCGTGGAGAGCAGAGGCTTTCCAGTCTTAAGGGCTTCTAATGTTTGACGGAAAATGAGGTTAACTAAACTACCGGTATCAATCAGAATCTTGTGTACAGTGTAGTTCTCGATGACTGCCTTTATAACTACAGCATCATCGAAAGGGTTTGCATTCGGGGGAAGGTCTTCTTAGCCAAAAGTAACGACCGACCTTTCTGGGGCGGAAGTGGAGGCGGCCGCCACTTCTTGTTTGGAGATTCTTCCAATGCTGGATTTTCGAGAGGATTCTGGCCCTGCTCCACCATGGATACAGTAGACGTTGCCGAGGGGACCAACATCATTTACTTCTACACATTCGGTGACATGATGTATATCCCCATAACAACCCGCCTCTTCCACGTCAGCACATTCTCAGGTCAATTCGACCGCTTCCTTCTTCTTTTCGGTTCGGGGCTCAGCAGGTGTGTCCTTATGGACCAGTCCTCGGAGCTTCCCTTCCCTTAGAAGCTTTTCTACCAGGAAGCGGAGGGCTCGACAATCTTCCGTCAGATGACCTGCTTCCTTGTGATAATCACAATAAAGATTCGGATTTTGGCTGTGAACATCCGATCTCATAGGAGCGGGTTTTTTAAAGTCAGGTCTCTTTTGCAAAATTTGGACTACTTCGTCCATGGAAATATTCAGAGAAGTGAATGATTCTTGCGAATCATCATATTGGATGGATGGGGCAGTCGAGGATGGCTGAGCGGTATATTGTGGAAGATATACCGTCATGGCCTGTGGAATGGCCATGGATGGAGCGGGTGCGATGGCCAACGGTGGTTTCTAATCTTGAAACCGCTGATGGCCAATGAATGGTTTCTTGTGCTTGTAGTTCCTCCCCCTTTGAGCTCGGGGTTCGAAATAAGACGGAGCCAATGATTGGTAAGTAGGGAGTGAGTAAGGTTGACCTTAATCACTTAGAAGCTTAGCCACATACCCGGGATTAGTCTTTTCACCCCTGATAAACATATTGGCCATACTTATCAATTCCTGATAAGTTCGAGGTTCTCTTATGCGGGCTTCAAATTTTAGAGGGCCTTCCCTCAGCCCATTCATCAGAGCTACCCTGTATAGCTCTGGATCCACATTTTGGATCTCCATTATTTCTTTTTGGAAATGGTCGACGAACCTGGCCCAGGTCTCGTCCTCCCGCTGCTTAATATCAAAGAGGGCCGCCGGGCCGCTCTTTCTCTTCTTTGAGGTAGAGAATCTAAGCAAAAATTCTCTACGCAGCTCAGCAAAGCAGCTGATTGACCTTGGATTCAACCCATAAAACCATTCTCTTGCTTGCCCCTCAAAGGACGTCACAAAAAGTTTGCATTTGATAGCATCAGTCAGGGTTCTTAGTGCTATGGCTAACTCAAAAGCTTGAAGATGAAGAGCTGGATCAGCTTCTCCACTATAGGCTGCCAGACGTGGCTCTCTGAAGCCATTCGGAGCTGGCTCGCTCCGAATGTAATCCATGAACGGGGAGGTTTCTTCCATATCCTCATAGAGAGGAGGAACATTGTAATAAGCCATCTGACTCATGGTGACCTGAGGATAAGCCGCCCGACCTGCGGCGGCTTGAGGATAAACTGCCTGATAGGAAGATCTGGCGGCGGCTTCTGGCGGACAGGCCGCCGGGTTGGACAGGCGGGCTGCCTGAAAAGTTGCTTCCTGGAAATCCAAAATCCAAGCCGGCGTGTTCTAGGCGGCTTCCTGGTAATAACCTTGTCGTGCGGCAAAGTCGCCCTGAGCCGACTGGCAAGCTGCGGCTTGTGGAAGCGGGTACGGAGGGGGAGGAGGAAGGACCGGAGTGACCGCTTGGTTAACCGCGACCTGTGGAACTAGTGGCTCGGTTAACACGGCCAAGGCTTGGCTGATCGCCTCCAGGCGCTGGTCAGTCGCCTTTTGAGTCCGCTCGGCTTCACGCTTGCTTTCTTCCAGAGCCTCCCACAGTGAATCCTCACTATGGTCAGAGCGATCTCTAGGAGGGAAATGGCGGTCTGACATTTCTTCGAAGTTTTCACCGACAACCTGCGATCTGAAGGTCGCGTGTTTCTATTGAGTCCAAAGATGTACCCCTGCGGTTTGCGACTAGAAAAGCGGAGGTTGCGGACTGTCGGTTACTTAGAAAGAAGAGAATGAGACCGCTTGCAGCGGTCGAGGCCGAACATCGCCCGTCACGGCAAATGCCACTCCTGTGACGGGCTTTCCTTTGATTAAAGTGAGAAGGTTACAGCGGGTTACAAGCGCAAGCCGGCCGGTCAAGCAGGTCGCAAGACAGGGAACTCGAGTCCGCAGCTCAAACAAGCGAGCTCCTAGGTTCGAGTGTGCGTGCCTTGGGAACAGTGTCGCCACCTATTTATAGGCTTGGGGGCCTGCCCGAACGGGCAGGGATAAAATAACCGCCTGCCCGGGTATAAGAGAGTCGGGCAGGCGGTGACGAGATACGAGGGAAGAGAAAGAGGTCGCGCGGTCTGACGGCCTGCACTTCCGATCTGACTTGGCCGGAGGCTTGAAGATGTTATGACCAAGGAGACAGCATAGTCCGAGCGGTCTCTTGTATGAGGCCGCGACTTGTCCTCTGGGTTTGAACCTTGATATTCTTCATGATGCAACCCGAGTGGCCTCTGTCTTGAGACCGCAACTTGAATTCTTGCCTCGAGCTTTTGACAATCTTGGGAGTGGCCAGGAGTGTTACCAAACCGCCCGGATTGGCTTTCCTTGGTCAGAAAGCGGCTTCTCTTGGGATTACCCGACCTGGCCTGTCAAGCCGCCCGGCCCGGGCTGTCAAGCCGCCCGACCTGGGAGAGTTCTACTTTAGTAGCGGTTTGCCGGGTAAACATATTGACCACTAAAATGAGCTGGAAGGGTTTATAATTGTGCTCCATTAGATGTATGCCTCCGAGCATATTCCGAAAAGGTGATGTGGGCAAAAATTAAACATACAAATAAAAAGTTATGCCTGTTGGAAGGTTTAGGTGTTATTTGGAGCGAAATTTCGCATTATCGCTGCAACGCTCTAAATATTGACAACTAAATGAACTGGAATGGGTAAAACATGTGCTCCAATGAATGTGGTGCTACGAGCTCATTTCGAAAAGGTGTTGTGTGGTAAAATCAAGCAACTAAATCAAAAGTTATTGTGGTTTAAAGTTTGAGTGTCATTTGGAGCTAAATCGCTCATTTTTCACTACAACCCACTGTAAATCAACCACAAACGAACTGGAATGGGTAAAACTTGTTTTCCATTGGATATAGGGCTCCAATCCCATTCTGAAAAGGCATTGTGGGAAAAAATCAGACAACCGGATCAAAAGTTATGGATGTTTGAAGTTTAGGTGCCAATTGGAGCAAAAACCCTCATTTCAACTGCAATCCAATATACATCGACCACTAAATTAACTTGATCGAGTAAATCATATTCCCCTTAGGATGTATGGATCTGAGCTCTTTCCGAAAAGGTTTTTTGTTCAAAATCCGGACATCCGGATCTAAATTTCTAGCTGTTTGAAGTTTAGGTGTCAGTTGGAGCTAAATCCCACATAACCACTTCAACTCAATGCATATCGACCACTAAATGAAAAACATTGGGTAAAACTTACTCTCCATTGAATGTAGGGCTCAGAGCTCATTTCGAAGAGGTGTTGTGGGCAAAAATCACACAACCTGGTCAAAAGTTATGTGTGTTTGAAGTTCAGGTGTCATTTGGAGCTACATTTTGCATTAACAGTGCAACCCGCTCAATATAGACAACTAAATGACCTGTAATGGATAAAACTTGTGCTTCAATGAATGTAGGGCTCCGATCTCATTCCTAAATGGTGTTGTGGGTGTAAAATCAAGCAACCAGATCAATCATTATTGCTGCTTAAAGTTTGAGTGTCATTTGGAGCTAAATCTCTCACTTTCACTACAAACCGCATCTAAAATTCTTTCATTTTGAAATTTATGTGTCATTTGGAGCTAAATCTCGCATTACCACTACAACCCACTGTATATCGACCTCTAAACGGCCTTGAATGGGTTAAATCCATTCTCCATTGGATTTTGGGCTCCGGTCTCATTACGAAAATGTATTGTGGGCGAAAATCGGATAACCGGATAAAAAGTTATGGATCTTTAAAGTTTAGTTCTCCTTTCGAGCTAAATACCTTATTACAAACCCGCTGTATATTGACCGCTAAACAAACTGGATGTGTAAAATTTGCTCTCCATTGGATGTAGGGCTCCGAGCTCTTTCCAAAAAGGTATTGTGCGCAAAAATCGGACAACCAGATCAAAAGTTATGGCTGTTACAATTTATGTGTCAAGAGGAGCCCTCGTAACCATTGCAACCCCCTGTATATTGACCACTAAAATGAGCTAGAATGGTTTATAATTGTGCTCCATTGGATGTATGCCTCCGAGCATATTCCGAAAAGGTGATGTGGGCAAAAATAAAACATACAAATAAAAAGTTATGCCTGTTGGAAGGTTTAGGTGTTATTTGGAGCGAAATTTCGCATTACCGCTGTAACCCTCTAAATAGTGACAACTAAATGAACTGGAATGGGTAAAACATGTGCTCCCATGAATGTAGTGCTACGAGCTCATTTCGAAAAGGTGTTGTGTGGTAAAATCAGGCAACCAGATCAAAAGTTGTTGCGGTTTAAAGTTTGAGTATCATTTGGAGCTAAATCTCTCATTTTCACTACAACCCACTGTAAATCAACCACAAATGAACTGGAAGGGGTAAAACTTGTTTTCCATTGGATACAAGGCTCCAATCCCATTCTGAAAATGCATTGTGGGCAAAAATCAGACAACCGGATCAAAAGTTATGGATGTTTGAAGTTTAGGTGCCAATTGGAGCAAATACCCTCATTTCAACTGCAATCCACTATACGCCGACCACTAAATTAACTTGATCGAGTAAATCACATTCCCCTTAGGATGTATGGATCTGAGCTCTTTCCGAAAAGGTATTTTGTGCAAAATCCGGACATCCGGATCTAAAGTTATAGCTGTTTGAAGTTTAGGTGTCAGTTGGAGCTAAATCCCACATTACCACTTCAACTCAATGCATATCGACCACTAAATGAAATACATTGGGTAAAACTTGCTCTCCATTGAATGTAGGGCTCAGAGCTCATTTCAAAGAGGTGTTGTGGGCAAAAATCACACAACCTGATCAAAGTTATGGGTGTTTGAAGTTCAGGTGTCATTTGGAGCTACATTTTGCATTAACAGTGCAACCCGCTCAATATAGACAACTAAATAAACTGTAATGGATAAAACTTGTGCTTCAATGAATGTAGGGCTCCGATCTCATTCCTAAATGGTGTTGTGGGGGTAAAATCAAACAACCAGATCAAACATTATTGCTGCTTAAAGCTTGAGTGTCATTTGGAGCTAAATCTCTCACTTTCACTACAAACCGCATCTAAAATTCTTTTATTTTGAAATTTATGTGTCGTTTGGAGCTAAATCTCGCATTACCACTACAGCCCACTGTATATCGACCTCTAAACGACCTTGAATGGGTTAAATCCGTTCTCCATTCGATTTTGGGCTCCGATCTCATTACAAAAAGGTTATTGTGGGCGAAAATCGGACAACCGGATAAAAAGTTATGTATCTTTAAAGTTTCGTTCTCCTTTCGAGCTAAATACCTTATTACAAACCCGCTGTATATTGACCACTAAACAAACTGGATTGGTAAATTTTGCTCTCCATTGGATGTAGGGCTCCGAGCTCTTTCCAAAAAGGTCTTGTGTGCAAAAATCGGACAACCAGATCAAAAGTTATGGCTGTTACAGTTTATGTGTCAAGAGGAGCCCTCGTCACCATTGCAACCCCCTGTATATTGACCACTAAAATGAGCTGGAAGGGTTTATAATTGTGCTCCATTGGATGTATGCCTCCGAGCATATTCCGAAAAGGTGATGTGGGCAAAAATCAAACATACAAATAAAAAGTTATGCCTGTTGGAAGGTTTAGGTGTTATTTGGAGAGAAATTTCGCATTACCGCTGCAACGCTCTTAATATTGACAACTAAATGAACTGGAATGGGTAAAACATGTGCTCCAATGAATGTAGTGCTACGAGCTCATTTCGAAAAGGTGTTGTGTGGTAAAATCAGGCAACCAGATCAAAAGTTGTTGCGGTTTAAAGTTTGAGTGTCATTTGGAGCTAAATCTCTCATTTTTCACTACAACCCACTGTAGATCAACCACAAACGAACTGGAATGGGTAAAACTTGTTTTCCATTGGATACAAGGCTCCAATCCCATTCTGAAAAGGCGTTGTGGGCAAAAATCAGACAACCGGATCAAAAGTTATGGATGTTTGAAGTTTAGGTGCCAATTGGAGAAAAAATTCTCATTTCAACTGCAATCCACTATACGTCGACCACTAAATTAACTTGATCGAGTAAATCATATTCCCCTTAGAATGTATGGATCTGAGCTCTTTCCGAAAAGGTGTTTTGTGCAAAATCCGGACATCCGGATCTAAAGTTATAGCTGTTTGAAGTATAGGTGTCAGTTGGAGCTAAATCCCACATTACCACTTCAAATCAATGAATATCGACCACAAAATGAAATACATTGGGTAAAACTTGCTCTCCATTGAATGTAGGGCTCAGAGCTCATTTCGAAGAGGTGTTGTGGGCAAAAATCACACAACCTGATCAAAAGTTATGGATGTTTGAAGTTCAGGTGTCATTTGAAGCTACATTTTGCATTAACAGTGCAACCCGCTCAATATAGACAACTAAATGAACTGTAATGGATAAAACTTGCGCTTCAATGAATGTAGGGCTCCGATCTCATTCCTAAATGGTGTTGTGGGGGTAAAATCAAACAACCAGATCTGTTTACCCGGGAAACCGCTTTTAGGAGGATTACTCGCAGACCGAGCGGTTTGCGGATCCAAGTCGCCCGGCTCAGGATTAGCAAGCTCCATCGGCACCAGTAACACAGGCCGGGCGGTCTGTAATAATTCAGGCCGCCTCCAAGAACCAGAGGTAATCCAAGCCCAAGTCCCACAGGGCAAGTCGCGGTCTCAAGTCAGAGGTCGCGCGGTTTATTCCATGGAGACTAGCCAAGGTCCAAAGCTAAAGAGCAGGTCGCGGTCTCAAGACAGAGACCGAGCGGGTAGAATCGTCGCCTTGGCCGCATCATCTCCAGCTTCTGGTCAGACAAGTCGGAAGGGCAAGCCGCCAAGCCGCGCGACTTATTTTCTTTCCTTCTTTGTGTATCCCGTCACCGCCTGCCCGTTTCTCCTGTACCCGGGCAGGCGGTTATTTTATCCCTGCCCGCTCGGGCAGGCCCCCAGGCCTATAAATAGGGGGCGGCACTGTTCCCAAGGCACGCACACTCGAATCTAGGAGCTCGCTTGTTTGAGCTGCGGACTCGAGTTTCTCGTCTTGCGGACTGTCTGACCGGCCGGCTTCTCTTTTCCTGCACTTGCAGCCCGATGTAACCACTTCTTTCTAATCAAAGGAAAGCCCGTCGCAGGAGTGGCATTTGCCGCGGCGGGCGAAGTCTGGACTTGACCGCTGCTAGCGGTCTCATTCTTCTACACAAAAGGTAACCGGCAACCTGCAGCCTCCGGTTTCCCTCGGAGGTGCGATCTCGGACTCAACAGAAAACGCGACCTTCAGATCGCGGATTGTCGGTGAATTCCCTTTTCGCCATAATGTCAGACCGTCAGTTCCCCCTTGGAGACCTCTCCGATCATAGCGAGGACTCTTTGTGGGAAGCCCTGGAGCAGTCAAGGAGAGAAGCCGAGCGGGTTCAGAGGGCCACTGATCAGCGACTTGAAGCGATCAGTCAGACTTTAGCAATGCTAACCGAGCGACTAGTTCCGCAACAAGCCGCGGCTAATCAGGCGGTTACCCCGGTCCTTCCTCCACCTCCTCCTTACTCGCTACCGCAGGCCGCTAATTTCCAGCTCCATCAAAAAGATCCTGCGGCTAGGAAAAACTTCTATCAGGAAGCCGCGCACAACATGCCAGCTCGAGTCCTTGACTTCCAGTGTTTGCCCGGAAAACCGCTTCTCGGGTTGGGCTATTATCAGACCGCGCGAACTTATGGGCCAGGCCGCTAGTTTCCAAGATCAGTGGTTCTCAGTTCAAGGTGAGCCAGGCCGGGTGACCTGATGTCGTTTCCGGATCGCCCCCAAGGGAGAAGATCGTCAAGAGCTAAGGCAAGAGGTTTATCCGCGGTCTCAGCTAGAAGGTCGCGCGGGTTGTCCCATAGAAACTCGAGTTTCCAATCCCGAAGAACAAGCCGAGGTTCCAGATCAAAGGCAATCCAAGTTACCTCGTGAAGATCGGCTAAGTCATGACCAGAAGGCAGACCGCGGCCTCAATCTCCAGGCCGCGCGGTCTGCATTATTGACTTGGTCCCGGTGTCCTCAGCCTCAAGCCAGACAGGTCGGAAGAGCAAGCCGCCAAGCCGCGCGGCTTCTTTCTTTTTTCTTCTTTATGCATCCCGTCACCGCCTGCCCGTTTCTCCTGTACCCGGGCAGGCGGTTATTTTATCCCTGCCCATTCGGGCAGGCCCCCAAGCCTATAAATAGGGGGCGGCACTGTTCACAAGGCACGCACACTCGAATCTAGGAGCTCGCTTGTTTGAGCTGCGGACTCGAGTTTCCCGTCTTGCGGACTGTCTGACCGGCCGGCTTCTCTTTTTCTGCACTTGCAGCCCGCTGTAATCACTTTTCTTTAATCAAAGGAAAGCCCGTCGCAGGAGTGGCATTCGCGGCGGCGGGCGAAGTCTGGCCTTGACCGCTGCTAGCGGTCTCATCTTTTCATCTAAAAAGTAACCGGCAACCCGCAGCCTCCGGTTTCCCTCGGAGGTGCATTCTCGGACTCAACAGAAACACGCGACCTTCAGATCGCGGAGTGCCGGCGAAATCTCTTTTCGCCATAATGTCAGACGGTCAGTTCGCCCTTGGAGACCACTCCGATCGTAGCGAGGACTCTCTGTGGGAAGCCCTGGAGCAGTCAAAAAGAGAAGCCGAGCGGGCTCAGAGGGCCACTGATCAGCGCCTTGAAGAGATCAGTCGGGCTTTAGCAATACTAACTGAGCGACTAGTTCCGCAACAACCCGCGGCTAATCGGGCGGTGACCCCGGTTCTTCCTCCACCTCCTCCTTACTCGCTACCGCATGCCGCTAATTTCCAGCTCCAGCAAGAAGATCCTGCGGCTAGGGAAAACTTCTATCAGGAAGCCGCGCACAACATGCCAGCCCGAGTCCTCGACTTCCAGGGGGCGACTTCTCACGCCGCCCATATTCCCTACCCGCAGGAAGGCGCGGCCCGTCTCTCCTACCGGCCTGAAGTTCCTATTCATCACTCCTACCCGCCAGAAGTAGCCGCCCGGTCTTCTTACCAGGCGGCTTGTCCGCGAGTAGTCGCAGCTCCAGCGGCTTATTGCTCTACTCCTCTATATGAAGATATGGAAGAGACCTCTCCCTTTGTGGACGAAGTCAGAGGAGAGCCTGCCCCCAATAATTTCAGGGAACCTCGCCTGCCAGCATTCAATGGAGAGACGGATCCCACGGTTCATTTACAAGCTTTCGAGTCAGCTGTTGCTCTCAGAACCTTGACTGATGCAACCAAGTGCAAGCTTCTGGTGACCTCCTTTGAAGGGCAAGCGAGGGAATGGTTTTACGGTCTGCATCCCAGATCGATCCGTTGTTTCACAGAGCTGCGAAGAGAATTCCTGCTAAGATTCTCCACTTCAAGGAACAGAAAGAGCAGCCCGGCAGCCCTTTTCGATATAAAACAACGGGAAGGCGAGACATGGGCTCGTTTTGTGGATCGATTCCAGAGAGAGATCATGGAAATTCAGAATGTGGACCCGGAACTGTATAGGGTGGCCCTCATCCATGGCCTAAGGGAGGGCCCCCTAAAATTTGAAGCAAATATAAGGGAGCCTAAGACTTATCAAGAGATGATAAGTTTGGCAAATATGTTTATCAGAGGAGAGAAGAGCAATCCAGACTACGTCGCAAAGCTGGTAAGCGACAAGGAGTCATCAAATTCGTCCTTCCGTCATCTACCACCGAATCAGTTTCACTTCGAACCCCGCTCCCAAAGGGGGAGGAACTACAAAAACAAGCAACCATTTATGGGCCATCAGCGGTTTCAAGATCAGAAGCCACCATTGGCCATCGCTCCCGCTCCATCCGCTCCCCTTCCACAAATCATGCCGGTATATTTTCCACAGTATGCCGCGCAGCCACCTCCAATCATTCCATCAACCCAATACGATGATTCGCAAGACTCATTTACTCCCCTAAATGTCACCATGGACGAGGTAGTCCAGATTCTGCAAAAGAGGCCAGATTTCAAAAGGCCTGCTCCCCTGAAGTCGGATATTCGTAATCGAAATCCGAACCTTTATTGCGAATATCACAAAGAAGGGGGGCATTTAACTGAAGACTGCCGGGCCCTTCGTTTGCTCATAGAAAGACTTCTGGGAGAAGGAAAGCTCCGGGGTCTAATTCGGAAAGATAAAACTGCTGAGCCAACTACCGAGAAGAAGAAGGAGAAGGAAACAGTAGAAGTAACTTGGGAATGCGCCGACGTCGAGGACGCCGGCTATTATGGCGATATCCATCCTTCTACCAAATGCATCGAAGTCAATGATGTGGGCCCCTTAGGGGACATCTATTGTATCCATGGGGGAGCTGGAGCAGAATCATCTCGCAAATCCAGCATTGCGAGAGTTCTAAAACAGGAAGTGGCGGCCACTACAAGCTCTCCTCCCGAAAGCACTATTGTCACGTTTGGTCAGGATGACCTTCGCCCCAATGCTAATCCTTTCGATGATGCGGTGGTTATCAGGGCCGTCATTGAAAACTATACCGTCCACAAGATTCTGATTGATACTGGCAGCTCCGTCAATCTCCTTTTCCGCCCAACTTTCGAAGCCCTGAAGACTGGAAAGCATTTGCTTCCCACCGATGGGCCCCTCTACGGTTTTTCTGGGAAGAAGAAGGAAGTAGAGGGTTCAGTGAAGCTCCTGGTCTCTCTCGGAGGAGTGATAAAATTGATCAATTTTGTGGTAGTAGATGCTCCAAGTAACTACTGCGCCATCTTCGGGAGGCCGATTCTCAATGCGTATAGGGCGGTAGTGTCCACCTTTCATCTTGCCCTCAAGTTTGCTGCTGAAGGAAAACAATATCGGGTTAGGAGCAACCCCAAAGTAGCTCGGGAGTGCTACGTCCGAACTGTCAACATGGTCACTGACGTTCCGCTTCCCAAAATCACGGATAAGGTGCTGGAGGTGGCCGAGTCTCCAGAGGCCGCCGAGGAAGGAAAAGATCGAGAAGGGGCTCACTTGGAACCTGCCCAAGTGACTCAAGATGTTCCTATCGCTGAAGGGGCAGAAAAGAAGCTGGTCATTAACGCTGAGTTATCAGAGGAGGAGAAAGTGGAGCTAATCTCTTGCCTATTGGGGAATCTGGATATCTTCGCTTGGTCAGCGGAGGATATGCCTGGAGTGGATCCAGACGTGGCTTGTCATCATCTAAACGTATCTCCTGAGTTCAAGCCCGTCCAACAAAAGAAGAGAGAAGTGGCGACCAAGCTGGCGTTGCCCATCAGAGAGGAGGTTTCCAAACTCCTAAAAGCGGGTTTCATTTCTGAAATTCAATATCCCACGTGGATGTCGAACGTTGTAATGGTTAAAAAATCTGGTGGGAAGTGGCTCATGTGCGTAGACTTCACCAAACTTAATAAAGCGTGCCCTAAAGATTGTTACCCTTTGCCTCGGATAGATGTTTTAGTTGATTCCGCGGTTGGGTATGGTTTTATGAGTTTCCTCGATGCCTTCTCCGGGTATCATCAAATTAAAATGCACAAGCCTGACATCCCGCATACCTCATTTATCACAAACGATGGGTGTTACTGCTATCTCGTAATGCCCTTTGGTCTTAAAAACGCGGGTGCAACATATCAAAGAATGATGGATACCGTCTTTAAACATCAAAAGGGCAGGAATCTCGAAGTTTACGTTGATGACCTTCTTCTCAAAAGTAAAACTTTCTCATTACACTTGAAAGACCTCGTAGAGACGTTCGCTACTCTACGGAGGTTCAAGTTAAAATTGAACCCATTAAAATGTGTGTTCGGGGCGAATAAGGGAAAATTTGTTGGACATCTTCTGACTCCTGATGGCCTTGCACCAAATCCAGATAAGGTGAAGGCCATCCTTGATATGACCCCTCCTCGAAATACTAAAGAAGTTCAACAACTTGGGGGGAGATTGGCAGGATTGAGCAGGTTTATCTCTAAATCCGGAGATAAAAGTGCCCCATTCTTTAAAATATTGCGAAAGGGATCAAAGTTCGAATGGAGCGAGGAATGTAACAAGGCTTTCGAGCAACTAAAGGGACAGTTAACTTCGACTCCACTACTCCAAAGTCCCCGTGAGGGGGAAGAGCTATTCTTGTATCTAGGAGTCGGACCAGAAGCGGTGAGTTCTGTCCTTGTTCGGGAAGAGAAGAGGAGGCAGTTTCCAATATACTATGTCAGCCACATCCTTAAAGACGCCGAAACCAGATATTCGATCCTGGAGAAACTGGCATTGGCTTTGGTTATGTCTGCGCGAAGGCTTCGCCCTTATTTTCAGGCTCATTCCATCCAAGTTGTTACAGATCATCCTCTAAAGAGTATTCTTGAAAAACCAGATCATTCAGGGAGGTTGGCGAAATGGGCTATTGAACTAAGCGAATTTGAGATATCATATATCCCCCGAACAGCAATCAAAGCACAAATCCTGGCAGACTTCCTGGTAGATACAACAGAGCTTAATCCAGAACAGGCGGTACAATCTCCTCTGGCTTGGGTCATTTATGTGGATGGGGCTTCTGGCAAAAACTCTGTGGGAGCCGGAGTAGTGTTGATCAGTCCAAATGGCATCAGGCTGGAGCAAGCTATCAAGTTCTTCTTCCCAGTCACGAATAACCAGGCAGAGTATGAAGCACTTCTGGCTGGGTTAAGGCTCGCGAAAGAGTTGGGTATAGAATATGTGCATGTTAGAACTGATTCATTGGTGATGGCTTCCCAAGTCTTGGGAAATTATGAGACAAGGGAGCCGATTCTGCGAAAGTATCTGCTATTAGCCAAAAAGGAAATCGGAAGATTCAAGTCATTTATTATCGAGCACATCCCAAGAACGCAAAATGAGGAGGCAGATGAATTGTCGAAGTTCGGTCTTCCATCAGGGGGAGTGACCTTTGAACTTTTTCATCCGGCAATAGACGAGGCAGAACTCATGCAGATTGATCATAATCCTTCATGGAAGGATCCTTATGAGTTGTTTCTATCAAAAGGAGAGTTTCACCATTCTATCAAAGATCGGAGAAGATTCAAAAGGAAGGCGGCATATTATTATCTGATAGCAGGAATACTCTACAGAAAAACTTTGATTTCCCCCTCAGCACGATGTGTTTCGGAAGAAGAAATCCCTATCGTACTCCAGGAAGTTCACTCTGGGGAGTGTGGTAGTCATTCAGGGGCAAGAACCTTAGAAAAGAGGATTCTGCGGCAGGGATATTTTTGGCCGACCATGAGAAAGGATGCTGAAGCATTTGCCAGGAGGTGTGTGCAGTGCCAAAAGTTCGCTCCTCTTCAGCACCTGCCCGCTCAGTCGCTTAGGTCAATAACGGCACCCTGGCCCTTTGCGGTTTGGGGGATGGATCTCATCGGGACCTTTCCAATGGCCAGCGGTCAGCGCCGCTTTATCATAGTGATGATTGACTACTTCAGCAAATGGATCGAGGCTAAGGCACTGGCAAGAACTACTACCCAAATCATTAGGAACTTCATCTGGGGAGAAATTGTCTGTCGACACGGAATTCCGCTGGCAATCGTCACTGATAATGGTCCACAATTCAATAATCCTGAGATGATAAAATTCTGCGACCAGGTCAGAATTGACCTGCGGTTCTCCTCGGTACATCATCCAAGGACCAATGGCCAGGTAGAAGCAGCCAACAGACAAATCCAGCAGCTCTTGATGAAAAAGGTTTGGAATCAGAAGGGAAACTGGGCAGATCAACTTCCTTCCATCCTTTGGACCCTTCGTATTACTCCATCTTCAGCTACAGGGGAAACACCGTTCAAACTATCTCATGGCTCAGAGGCTGTTGTTCCTGTGGAATTTGAAGTAGCCACTCCAAGAGTTGTGTACGGAAAAGAAGGAGGAGAAGCATGGATGGAATGCAATGACGAGGCTATCAAATACAGTTTGGATCTAATCGAAGAACTTCAGGATGAGGCAACAATTAGACAAGAAGAAGTTAAAAGGAGGATGGCGAAATACTTCGACAAAAATGTCAGGGTAAAGCATTTCACGGTTGGCGACGTCGTACTAAAAAAGGTTGATGCAGCAGTTCGAGCAGGTAATATCGGGAAGTTAAATCCTAATTGGGCAGGACCTTTCATCGTCAAGGAGGCATTAAAAAGTGGGGCTTATCGCCTCCAGACAAGTGAAGGAGAAGACATCCCGCGCACCTGGAGTGGCGACGACCTCAAACGGTTCTATCCTTAAAATGTCTTCTTTACTTTTCTGCAGTTGCTTGAAATATTTTAATAAGAAGCTCCATACTGATATTTCTCCATGTCTGATGTTTCTTTTCTGCATGTTCTCATATATCAAACTCACTGAACCGCGGAGACATCGCCAAGTTCTGCTTGAACCCCCTCGGATTGTAGTCATTAGCGTAAAACCATGAAGATCATGTGTAGCGGGGAGTTTTCGCACACGTGTAGTGGTAGCTTGCCAATTCCCGTGCGGTGGTCTTCAGAACCTTGGATCCCGGCTGATATCCGACACACCCCTGCATCAAGGGAGGTCTAGGTGAATGTTGGCTCTATCATGCCCCGAGGGGGATATAATTACAGCTTCGATGATCCTTCTGAGGAAAGCAATGTCGGTATAGCCCCCGCGGCATAACCACACCTGCCCAACCGATCATCTTAGTCTGTGACTATCGAATACTCCAAGGAACTCTCAAGCGATGCCTAAGCGGGACCCACAACTGAGTTGATCTCTCTGAGGAAAGCAATGTTCGCCGCCTAGGCCCACCTGCCCAATTGATCAACTCGGCTTGTAGCCCTAGGCAAGAGAGCAGTCGAGTCGCTTACAGCCCTTATGACCACTTGAGGAAAGCAATGTTCGCCGCCTAGGCCCACCTGCCCACTTGGTCATCTGGGTCTGTACTTGTTTCTCTTTATTTCTACGGCTCTTATGACCACTTGAGGAAAGCAATGCTCGCCGCCAAGGCCCACCTGCCCACTTGGTCATCTGAGCCTGTAGATTATCCTTTTTTCTTTACAGGAAAAGTATTCATCTCATGTGGCTTTTTGTTTGAAACCCTTTGGGGAAGGTGTTATTAAAACAGGTACGAGTGTTTCTCTACCCTAATAAAGGGTTGTGATAACTAAACCGGGCGGTCCGAATTTTCAAGCCGAACGGTCTGATTGTGTATAAGTCAGGATATTTCTGGTTAAATTATATGGTCGCCTGGGTTGTATTCTAACCGGGCGGTACTGACAATCTTTTTATAGGCTGGGCATTCATGGACAATTATATGGCTTTCCGGATTATATTCTAATCGGGCGGATTCATCCATCCATTATAAATTGGACATTTATGAAGCTAATTATATTATTGCCGGATCGTGTTCTGACCGGTCGGGTTTATCTATCCCTCCGTTCTATTGAATTGGATATTTCTGGATCTAAATATATTGCTCGGGTTTGTATTCTAACCGGGCGGCCATTACATATCTCTTACAATTAATTGGGTTGAATATCTCAAGATCTGAATATCTGATCGCCCGGATTATTCTTCAATCGATCGAGCTGAACTACTTCTTAAAGCAAAAAGTTATGATTCGATATTTACATCAGCAAAGGATAAAATATATCTGAATAAAAAAGAAGCCGCCCGGTCTATATTATAGTCGCATAAGTCTATGTGTTATGGTTCATATTATCAGAAATGAGGCGTGTTGAGATCTAAACAAGTAATCGCACGGTTCGGACAAAGGATCGTCGAAGACAATCCATCATCACTTATGCTCGGACCAGGATGTTCGCGCGGTTGGAACATAAAGAGCAAAAGAAAAGAGACAAGGTATCACAAGTAAGTAATAATAGAAGGACAATCAGACAGGTAAAATCTCTGTTTCATTTTTCAAAATGTGTACAAAATATTGACCGCCCGGCCAACAAAAAGAAAGAAACCGGCGGTTACAAAAATTAAAACAAAAAACAAGGGCACTAGTCTGCCGATTCTTTCTTCTTCTTCTTGACAGGAGAATTTGAGTCCGCACCATCGATGTCAGCCTCCGGCGAATAACCTTCGCTTAATGAGGAGGAGCCGGATGAACTGTTGTCACTAGACCGCCCGGTCTTGCTTGTAGAACCGGTGGTTCCAGAGGACAAGCTGTCCTCGTCGTCGTCGTCGCTGGCATCACCATCCGCGTCGGCTTCTTCAGGGGCTTCACCACTTCCATCGCCTCCTTGATGGAGCACGATCTCCCTGCCCGCGTCGGCCTCGGCCTCCTCGCCTACCTTGGATTTTCCTTTTTTCCTTCGGCTGATTTCGTCAAGTTGGACCTTCAAGGCGGGGAAGAGGTCGGAGAAGGTGGTTCCATCGAATCCTTCACACAGACCGCCCCGGTCACCTATGAGACCCAAGGCTTTGTCGATCCCCTGGGCCACATGAGGCAGCACCTCATCTTGGAAGGCCGGGTTGGTCATCTCATATTGCTTCTGCAAGAAGAGGAAAAATGAATTAGGCCGCTCGGGCTAAACAAAGGGAACCGCGTTGTCTTTTGAGAAACTCACCGCCACGACTTCTTGAAGCCGCGCGTTCTCCTCTCGAAGCCGCGTATTCTCCGCAGCCTGCTCCTCGTACTTCTTCTCCAGGTGTTTCTGAACAGAAACTAGCCGCTTATACGCCAGGGCCATGAAGTGGTTGGCCGAAAACCCCCAGGCGCCGGCTTGAGCCGCTAGCCGGGGGAGCTCTTCTTCAGGGGTTCTCATCAGCCTCCTTAGGGTCTTTCGACCATACAAGGCGGCCCCGGCGGCTAGGGCATGGCGTTCAATTTTGTCGCTCCCCCATGGAGGAAGAGCGGTGGATACCCGGATCCGGCTTCCATCCTTATGCCAAAGGACGGTCGGATTGCCCTGCAGATCGGGCGGGTTTCCACAAGAACGAAGGAGTTCGTAGTCGTCAGGAGAGGCCGGGCCCTCTTCTCCCGAGGATTGCGACCTGTTTCGCCGCTGCCTCTTTTCCCTCTGGGTTAAAACTGGGCCGGCCGGCGTGACCGGCTTGTTCACAGGGACGATGTGGGCGGCTGCAAAGTAAAATCAAAAGTATAAATAAAGAAGCCGGCGCGGTCATATAAAGGCGGTCTAAAGAAACTCACTATGCTCGGGGAGGATGTTCTCTAGTTCTGAGAACAGCTGGATGTAGTGGTTGATGTCTAGCCGCTCGTTCTCGAGGAACGTGAAGGTCTCCGTCTCAATCTTTCCGACCTGGGGGATTTGGAAAACCTCTTCCCCCCGAACTTGCGGGTCGGTTTGCAACAGTCCGAAGTTACCTTCGAGCATTACAAACCGCTCTGACCAGTCGGAGACTTTGTTCGCCAAGTTGACGATCTTCAACCCATGGCAGCCGAAGTAGAGGTGCCCCCTGTAAGTTGAAGTCCCCGAGTCGGAGACAGCCCTCACAGAGAAGAATTTTCTGAATAAGTCGATAGAGAACCTGGTTCGCTCGAACCGCAGGTATGAAATGAAACTATAAATGGAAGCGATGGAGTTCGGCGAAAGCTGGCCAGGTACAACCCCGTAGTGGTCGAAGATGGCTATGACTTCAAGCGGCAGTGGAAACTTGAAGCCATATTCAAAGTGGTCGACCGGGACGGCTATTTGGTGCGGATTGGAAGAGTTAATCCGCTCGTCGCGCAAAGGGAGCCGCGCGAGCAGATTACTCCCTGCCATGTGTTTTGCGATGAACTCATCCAGTTCGCTCTGGGTGAGTCGGCACTCTGGGTGGTCCGCCGAATGAAAGGCTAAGGCCGCATCCGCTCGAACGGCTTTAACCTTAACAGGCCGCTGCGACATGATCTTGGATCGCGCCATCTGGAAATCGTGAGAATGACTTCGGAAAATTCCCTACTTATAGATTTCTATGATCTGTGAATAGTAAAATCATATCGCGGCTACACATTCTAACCGCGCGGTCAATGGCCTATGTGGTTAGATTCACTAGAAAAATAAAAGAGCAAAGGCATCCAGGAAAACAGAAGCAAGCATACATCACAGATCGAGCGACCTGAAGTCAGTACGAATAAAACATGAGATCTAAAACAGAACACAAAGTATAGCGGTTGAACAAGAGACCGCGCGAGTTATTCAAAATAAAAAGACAAAGAACATTGTTCAAATCAATGAGCCACGTTCGTAATACAAGTTGTTCTCAAAGGCTGGTCACGGCTGGCGGCGTTCTGGGGAGACATCCTCCCTGTGAAGTCGTGCGACCTGGTCACTGGTGGTGTTCAAGAGAGAATAAATCTGGCTGGTATGATAATGGAGATGGTTGATTGTGCTGTGAAGCCGCCCGGCATCCCTTTCAACCCGCGTAGCGGGAATCATGCGAGGGGTTGCGGTGGCCTCATCAATCATAGGATCAGCCGCCCGAGCCGGGGGAGGGTTTGAGCCCGCCCCAACAGCCGGGCGGCTAACAATCTGCATCCCATCATTCATACCTCGCCGGCCCGCAGTGACTTCCCTGGTTAACCGCAGGAATTTGTCTTGATAATATTTCGAGTCTCCCTCTGTTTACCCAGAAAACGGCGATCCTCTCCGAGGAGGCCTTTTTCACGGCGTTTTTATACATGACGCGCCCAGAATGGTAAGAAGGGACGACCTCCTCCTTCAGATCACCCAAGGCGTGTGGCCTCCGTCAGGCCGCCCAGCAGGGGCAGCCTACTCAGCCAGACCGCCCAGCAGGGGCGGCCTCCTCCGTCAGACCGCCCAGCAGGGGCGGCCTCCTCCGTCAGACCGCCCAGCAGGGGCGGCCTCCTCCGTCAGACCGCCCAGCAGGGGCGGCCTCCTCCGTCAGGCCGCCCGGCAGGGGCGGCCTCCTCCGTCAGACCGCCCAGCAGGGGCGGCCTCCTCCGTCAGACCGCCCAGCAGGGGCGGCCTCCTCCGTCAGACCGCCCAGCAGGGGCGGCCTCTTCCTTCAGACCGCGCAGGTAGGGATCCAGTCACCGGCTCACCGGAGGTGACGACATCGACCCGGAGCCTATAAATAGGACCCTCGACCATGAACAAAGGACAGGCAAGTTGGGGGCAAAACTAGCGGCTAGAAACAGCCAGACCGCACCTAGCTGCGGCCTTTCCGGGCGGCCTCAGCAAAACAGCCTGGGCGACTTGTCTTTCTTATCTGTCATCCTCTTGTACTCATTTCATTTCCATGTACTAAAAGTGGCAAGTTGTAAGACAGATTATTGAATAAAGGGAAAGCCCGTCGCAGGAGTGGCTTTTGCCGCGACGGGCGAAGTCTGGCCTCGCCGCAAGCTAGCGGCCCTCTCTTCTTCTCCCCTCTTCACTCGCGACTCAAGTAACCAGCTGCTCGCGGCCTCCTTTTCCCCCCGTTTCCCCGAGTAGATCGTGGATGAGCAATTTTGGATTCAACAGAAACACGCGACCTTCAGATTGCGAGTGGTTGATGAACAACAGTTGCGATGAAGACGCGAGATTTGGCCTAAAATACCTTCAATTTTAAAACGGCCATAACTTTTGATCCGGGTGTCGGAATTCAGAAATTCAAAGCCCGACGCAACCGTCTTGAGCCGAGCTATCCAAAAATTGAACTGGGTTCCCCGTTCAGGCACTTTTTAGCCCTCAGATTTCAGAAATTCGGCTCCGTTTGAAAGTTATTTCAGTTTTTCTCTTTCAACATTTCCTGTTTTCATGGATCATCCGTCAGAAAACCTCGAGCATCCTTCCAATCGTCTTGAAGTTCCTGTTCAAAGTGATGACATAAACCCCCTATTAGCAGAGATCGCCCACCTCAAAAGACAAGTGGATTCTCAACTTAATACTATAGCAGCTACTTATGACAAGCCTTCCAGCAGTCATCTAGAACATTTGTTACAACCTGAAGCAGCAGGACTCTCTATTCCTCATTATGAGTCTCATAAGGTTAGTATGGGTGATCCACCTTACCTTGTTGATAGACTAACAATTCCTGCAGGAGAAGAACAAGAACCTTCCCCATTATCATACAAAATTCGTTGGGAAGTAGTCCCAAATGACTTCAAAGAGCCTCGTCTGCCAGTCTATTCTGGAATGAGTGATCCAGTTTTTCATCTGCAAGCCTTTGAGGCAGCTACCTCACTAAGAGCTCTATCAGATGGTATCAAGTGTAAACTTCTCATCATGACCTTTGACGGTCAAGTTTTGGATTGGTTCTACCATTTACCATCTCAATCGATCAATTGCTTCGGAGATCTTCGAAGAGAATTTTATTTGAGGTTCAGCACTTTAAGGAAACGTAAGAGAGGTCTTCCAGCTCTTTTTCAGATCAAGCAAATGGATAACGAATCCACGGCTCACTTCATCGATCGCTTTCAAAAAGAAATCCTTGATGTTGTTAATGCTGATCAAAGTCTCTATAAACATGCCTTAATTAATGGTCTCCAGGAAGGTCCTCTTAAGTTTGAAGTCACCATGAAAGAGCCAGAATCTTATGCTCATCTTATTGAAATAGCAAATCAGTTCATTAAGGCCGAGGATGCGAACCCCGATTATTTTGCTTCTTTAATTCAGAGGCCCCAACAACAACAGAAGGATTATTCTTCTCATGGTCATCTTCCTATCAATCGCCGTGGCTATTTGTTAGAATATGAACAAGGTCCCAACTTATCATCTCAACGTGAAATATGCTATGATTATGAGCATCTATCTGCTTCTCCAAGTTTCCTGCAGCTAAATCAATCAGAGCTATGTCTTGTCAACCCTCATATCCCAACTCAGACTTATAGTTACAGGTCATGCAATTCTCCTCGCCCGCATAAGCAAGATAAGCTCCGAGGAAGGTATACAGGTTTAACTATCTCAATGAAAGAAGCTCTTCAGATTATCCAGCAAGAACCTGGTTTTACAAGGCCTTCTCTCATGCGACCTGATCATAGGAATTGTCACAAAGACTTGTTTTGTCAATACCACATGTGTGTGGGTCATGATACAGAAAAGTGTCGCGCTCTACATAAGCTTGTAGAGAAGTTGTCGAAAGAAGGCAAACTGCGGGAATATGTTGCTTAAAAATACTATTGTAAAATCTTTTCTAGCAATATCGGTTATTCACTCGAAGTGATGCTGGATCTACTTTCATTGGCAGAAAGGTTTGTCTTAAAGCTCGTCTTAAAACTCTTTCAGTTATGTTTGCATTAGCTCTTTCCTTCAAATGCATACATGGTTGAAAATGGCTTGTGAATGTTGTGGCAATCAAACCCATCTTTCGATGGTCGCCAAAATCTCTAAAGGCAATCAAACCCATCTTTCGATGGTCGCCAAAATCTCTAAAGGCAATCAAACCCATCTTTCGATGGTCGCCAAAATCTCTAAAGGCAATCAAACCCATCTTTCGATGGTCGCCAAAATCTCTAAAGGCAATCAAACCCATCTTTCGATGGTCGCCAAAATCTCTAAAGGCAATCAAACCCATCTTTCGATGGTCGCCAAAATCTCTAAAGGCAATCAAACCCATCTTTCGATGGTCGCCAAAATCTTTAAAGGCAATCAAACCCATCTTTCGATGGTCGCCAAAATCTCTAAAGGCAATCAAACCCATCTTTCGATGGTCGCCAAAATCTTTAAAGGCAATCAAACCCATCTTTCGATGGTCGCCAAAATCTTTAAAGGCAATCAAACCCATCTTTCGATGGTCCCCAAAATCTCTAATGGCAATCAAACCCATCTTTCGATGGTCGCCAAAATCTTTAAAGGCAATCAAACCCATCTTTCGATGGTCGCCAAAATCTCTAAAGGCAATCAAACCCATCTTTCGATGGTCGCCAAAATCTCTAAAGGCAATCAAACCCATCTTTCGATGGTCGCCAAAATCTCTAAAGGCAATCAAACCCATCTTTCGATGGTCGCCAAAATCTCTAAAGGCAATCAAACCCATCATTCGATGGTCGCCAAAATCTTTAAAGGCAATCAAACCCATCTTTCGATGGTCGCCAAAATCTCTAAAGGCAATCAAACCCATCTTTCGATGGTCGCCAAAATCTTTAAAGGCAATCAAACCCATCTTTCGATGGTCGCCAAAATCTTTAAAGGCAATCAAACCCATCTTTCGATGGTCCCCAAAATCTCTAATGGCAATCAAACCCATCTTTCGATGGTCGCCAAAATCTTTAAAGGCAATCAAACCCATCTTTCGATGGTCGCCAAAATCTCTAAAAGCAATCAAACCCATCTTTCGATGGTCGCCAAAATCTTAAAAGCAATTGAACCCATCTTTTGATGGTCGCCTCTTTATAGTTTCATCTTTATATATCCACATTATAGTGGTTGCTCCAATTGAGCATTACTGCTTCCTTTGCATATGATACAGGTGCTATGCTAGCTTTTTGCTTACAAATGAGGTGAATATCACCATATTGTATCTAGACATCCAAAAAATTCTTTTCTATAGATGTTTATATGAGAAGATGAACAGGTGGTTGCGAGTTCTCTTCAGGTACTCGCATATTAGATTATTTTATACCTGCTTTATGTTCTGTTTTGCAGATATTAGCAGGTATTCGCGAGTTCTCTTCAGGTACTCGCGTATTAGATTGTTTTATACCTGCTTTATGTTCTGTTTTGCAGATATTAGCAGGTATTCGCGAGTTCTCTTCAGGTACTCGCGTATTAGATTGTTTTATACCTGCTTTATGTTCTGTTTTGCAGATATTAGCAGGTATTCGCGAGTTCTCTTCAGGTACTCGCGTATTAGATTGTTTTATACCTGCTTTATGTTCTGTTTTGCAGATATAAGCAGGTATTCGCGAGTTCTCTTCAGGTACTCGCGTATTGGATTGTTTTATACCTGCTTTATGTTCTGTTTTGCAGATATTAGCAGGTATTCGCGAGTTCTCTTCAGGTACTCGCGTATTAGATTATTTTATACCTGCTTTATGATCTGTTTTGCAGATATTAGCAGGTATTCGCGAGTTCTCTTCAGGTACTCGCGTATTAGATTGTTTTTATCTGCTTTATGTTCGGTTTTGCAGATATTAGCAGGTATTCGCGAGTTCTATTCAGGTACTCGCATATTAGATTGTTTTATACCTGCTTTATGACCTGCTTTGCAGATATTAGTAGGTATTCGCGAGTTCTCTTCAGGTACTCGCGTTATATTGTATGTCTGCTCTATGTTCTGTTTTGCAGATATTAGCAGGTATTCGCGAGTTCTCTTCAGGTACTCGCGTATTAGATTGTTTTATACCTGCTTTATGTTCTATTTTGTAGATATTAGCAGGTATTCGCGAGTTCTCTTCAGGTACTCGCATATTAGATTATTTTATACCTGCTTTATGTTCTGTTTTGCAGATATTAGCAGGTATTCACGAGTTCTCTTCAGGTACTCGCGTATTAGATTGTTTTATACCTGCTTTTGAGTTCTCTTTTGCAGAGATTAGCAGGTGTTCGCGAGTTCTCTTCAGGTACTCGCGTATTAGATTGTTTTTACCTGCTTTATGTTCTGTTTTGCAGATATTAGCAGGTATTCGCGAGTTCTCTTCAGGTACTCGCGTATTAGATTGTTTTATACCTGCTTTATGATCTGTTTTGCAGATATTAGCAGGTATTCGCGAGTTCTATTCAGGTACTCGCGTATTAGATTATTTTATACCTGCTTTATGTTCTGTTTTGCAGATATTAGCAGGTATTCGCGAGTTCTCTTCAGGTACTCGCGTATTAGATTGTTTTATACCTGCTTTATGTTCTGTTTTGCAGATATTAGCAGGTATTCGCGAGTTCTCTTCAGGTACTCGCGTATTAGATTGTTTTATACCTGCTTTATGTTCTGTTTTGCAGATATTAGCAGGTATTCGCGAGTTCTCTTCAGGTACTCGCGTATTAGATTGTTTTATACCTGCTTTATGTTCTGTTTTGCAGATATAAGCAGGTATTCGCGAGTTCTCTTCAGGTACTCGCGTATTGGATTGTTTTATACCTGCTTTATGTTCTGTTTTGCAGATATTAGCAGGTATTCGCGAGTTCTCTTCAGGTACTCGCGTATTAGATTATTTTATACCTGCTTTATGATCTGTTTTGCAGATATTAGCAGGTATTCGCGAGTTCTCTTCAGGTACTCGCGTATTAGATTGTTTTTACCTGCTTTATGTTCGGTTTTGCAGAGATTAGCAGGTATTCGCGAGTTCTCATCAGGTACTCGCGTATTAGATTGTTTTATACCTGCTTTATGTTCTGTTTTGCAGAGATTAGCAGGTATTCGCGAGTTCTCTTCAGGTACTCGCGTATTAGATTATTTTATACCTGCTTTATGATCTGTTTTGCAGATATTAGCAGGTATTCGCGAGTTCTCTTCAGGTACTCGCGTATTAGATTGTTTTTACCTGCTTTATGTTCTGTTTTGCAGATATTAGCAGGTATTCGCGAGTTCTCTTCAGGTACTCGCGTATTAGATTGTTTTATACCTGCTTTTGAGTTCTCTTTTGCAGAGATTAGCAGGTGTTCGCGAGTTCTCTTCAGGTACTCGCGTATTAGATTGTTTTTACCTGCTTTATGTTCTGTTTTGCAGATATTAGCAGGTATTCGCGAGTTCTCTTCAGGTACTCGCGTATTAGATTGTTTTATACCTGCTTTATGATCTGTTTTGCAGATATTAGCAGGTATTCGCGAGTTCTATTCAGGTACTCGCGTATTAGATTATTTTATACCTGCTTTATGTTCTGTTTTGCAGATATTAGCAGGTATTCGCGAGTTCTCTTCAGGTACTCGCGTATTAGATTGTTTTATACCTGCTTTATGTTCTGTTTTGCAGATATTAGCAGGTATTCGCGAGTTCTCTTCAGGTACTCGCGTATTAGATTGTTTTATACCTGCTTTATGTTCTGTTTTGCAGATATTAGCAGGTATTCGCGAGTTCTCTTCAGGTACTCGCGTATTAGATTGTTTTATACCTGCTTTATGTTCTGTTTTGCAGATATAAGCAGGTATTCGCGAGTTCTCTTCAGGTACTCGCGTATTGGATTGTTTTATACCTGCTTTATGTTCTGTTTTGCAGATATTAGCAGGTATTCGCGAGTTCTCTTCAGGTACTCGCGTATTAGATTATTTTATACCTGCTTTATGATCTGTTTTGCAGATATTAGCAGGTATTCGCGAGTTCTCTTCAGGTACTCGCGTATTAGATTGTTTTTACCTGCTTTATGTTCGGTTTTGCAGAGATTAGCAGGTATTCGCGAGTTCTCATCAGGTACTCGCGTATTAGATTGTTTTATACCTGCTTTATGTTCTGTTTTGCAGAGATTAGCAGGTATTCGCGAGTTCTCTTCAGGTACTCGCGTATTAGATTATTTTATACCTGCTTTATGATCTGTTTTGCAGATATTAGCAGGTATTCGCGAGTTCTCTTCAGGTACTCGCGTATTAGATTGTTTTTACCTGCTTTATGTTCTGTTTTGCAGATATTAGCAGGTATTCGCGAGTTCTCTTCAGGTACTCGCGTATTAGATTGTTTTATACCTGCTTTATGATCTGTTTTGCAGATATTAGCAGGTATTCGCGAGTTCTATTCAGGTACTCGCGTATTAGATTGTTTTATACCTGCTTTTGAGTTCTCTTTTGCAGAGATTAGCAGGTGTTCGCGAGTTCTCTTCAGGTACTCGCATTATGTTTTATACCTGCTTTATGTTCTGTTTTGCAGATATTAGCAGGTATTCGCGAGTTCTCTTCAGGTACTCGCGTATTAAATTATTTTATACCTGCTTTATGTTCAGTTTTGCAGAGATTAGCAGGTGTTCGCGAGTTCTCTTCAGATACTCGCGTTATGTTTTATACCTGCTTCGAGTTCTCTTTTGTAGAGATTAACCGGTATCCGCGAGTTCTTTTCAGGTACTCGCGTTATGTTTTATACCTGCTTTGAGTTCTCTTTTGCAGAGATTGGCAGGTATTCGCGAGTTCTCTTCAGGTACTCGCGTTATATTTTATATCTGCTTTGGGTTCTCTTTTGCAGAGATTAGCAGGTACTCGCGAGTTCTTTTCAGGTACTCGCGTTATTTTGTATACCTGCTTTAATTCCTCTTTTGCAGAAAATAGCAGGTGATCGCGAGTTCTCTTCAGGTACTCGCGTTATATTGAATGTCGGCTTTGAGTTCTGTTTTGCAGAAATTAGCAGGTGTTCGCGAGGTTTCTTCAGGTACTCGCGTTATGTTTTATATGCCTGCTTGGAGTTCTCTTTTGCAGAGATTAGCAGGTCTTCGCGAGTTCTTTTCAGGTACTCGCATTGTATTTTATATGCCTAGTTTGAGTTCTCTTTTGTAGAGATTAGCAGGTTTTCGCGAGTTCTTTTCAGGTACTCGCGTTATATTTAATATGTCTGCTTTGAGTTCGCCTTTGCAGAGATTACCAGGTCTTCGCGAGTTCTTTTTAGGTACTCGCGTTATATTTTGTATGTTTTTACAGAGATTAGTAGGTATTCGCGAGTTCTCTTCAGGTACTCGCATTATAGATTGTTTTTATACCTGCTTTCAGTGCCCTTTTGCAGACATTAGCAGGTATTCACGAGTTCTTTTCAGGTACTCGCGCTATGTTTTATACCTGCCTTGAATTCTCTTTTACAGAAAATTGCAGGTGTTCGCGAGTTCTCTTCAGGTACTCGCGTTATGTTTTATACGCCTGCTTTAAGTTCTGTTTTTGCAGAGGTTAGCAGGTGTTCGCGAGTTCTCTTCAGGTACTCGCGTTATAGATTCTTTTGCCTACTTTAAGTTCTTTTGCATAGATTTGCAGGTGTTCGTGAGTTCTATTCAGGTACTCGCATTGTAGTTTGCTTTACACCTGCTTAGAGTTCTCTTTTGCAGAGATTAGCACTTTTTGGCCCCTCTCTTCATGTACTCGCGCTATAGTAAAAACCTGCTTAAGCTTTCTTTTGCAGAGGTTAGCAGGTGATCGCGAGTTCTCTCCAGGCACTCGCGTGTTCCTATCTCTTTCTGCATGCTCTAACTTTTGCCTTGCAGAAGTTACCATATATTGGCAAAGCATGATCAGGTACTTGCAAGACTCTTCTCCTTTGTATAAGTGCCTTAACTCTTCTCCCTCGCAGAAGGAAGACAATTTGTGAAATACGGATCGCGATTTTCGTGGGTAAGTTCTACTTTTTCGAAGTTCTCTATGGAACTTGAAAAAGTGCGGGGATTATGTTTACCCAGAAAACGGCGATCCTCTCCGAGGAGGCCTTTTTCACGGCGTTTTTATACATGACGCGCCCAGAATGGTAAGAAGGGACGACCTCCTCCTTCAGATCACCCAAGGCGTGTGGCCTCCGTCAGGCCGCCCAGCAGGGGCAGCCTACTCAGCCAGACCGCCCAGCAGGGGCGGCCTCCTCCGTCAGACCGCCCAGCAGGGGCGGCCTCCTCCGTCAGACCGCCCAGCAGGGGCGGCCTCCTCCGTCAGACCGCCCAGCAGGGGCGGCCTCCTCCGTCAGACCGCCCAGCAGGGGCGGCCTCCTCCGTCAGACCGCCCAGCAGGGGCGGCCTCCTCCGTCAGACCGCCCAGCAGGGGCGGCCTCCTCCGTCAGACCGCCCAGCAGGGGCGGCCTCCTCCGTCAGACCGCCCAGCAGGGGCGGCCTCCTCCGTCAGGCCGCCCGGCAGGGGCGGCCTCCTCCGTCAGACCGCCCAGTAGGGGCGGCCTCCTCCGTCAGACCGCCCAGCAGGGGCGGCCTCCTCCGTCAGACCGCCCAGCAGGGGCGGCCTCTTCCTTCAGACCGCGCAGGTAGGGATCCAGTCACCGGCTCACCGGAGGTGACGACATCGACCCGGAGCCTATAAATAGGACCCTCGACCATGAACAAAGGACAGGCAAGTTGGGGGCAAAACTAGCGGCTAGAAACAGCCAGACCGCACCTAGCTGCGGCCTTTCCGAGCGACCTCAACAAAGCAGCCTGGGCGACCTCAAGAAACAGGCCGGGCGGCCTCAGCAAAACAGCCTGGGCGACTTGTCTTTCTTATCTGTCATCCTCTTGTACTCATTTCATTTCCATGTACTAAAAGTGGCAAGTTGTAAGACAGATTATTGAATAAAGGGAAAGCCCGTCGCAGGAGTGGCTTTTGCCGCGACGGGCGAAGTCTGGCCTCGCCGCAAGCTAGCGGCCCTCTCTTCTTCTCCCCTCTTCACTCGCGACTCAAGTAACCAGCTGCTCGCGGCCTCCTTTTCCCCCCGTTTCCCCGAGTAGATCGTGGATGAGCAATTTTGGATTCAACAAACCAGATCAAAATTTATGGCTGTTACAGTTTATGTGTCAAGAGGAGCACTCGTCACCATTGCAACCACCTGTATATTGACCACTAAAATGAGCTGTAAGGGTTTGTAATTGGGCTCCATTGGATGTACGCCTCTGAGCATATTCCGAAAAGGTGATGTGGGCAAAAATCAAACATACATATCAAAAGTTATGTCTGTTGGAAGGCTTAGGTGTCATTTGGAGCGAAATTTCGTATTAGCGCTGCAACGCTCTAAATATTGACAACTAAATGAACTGGAATGGGTAAAACATGTGCTCCAATGAATGCAGTGCTACGAGCTCATTTCGAAAAGGTGTTGTGTGGTAAAATCAGGCAACCGGATCAAAAGTTGTTGCGGTTTAAAGTTTGAGTGTCATTTGGAGCTAAATATCTTATTTTCACTACAACCCACTGTAGATCAACCACAAACGAACTGGAATGGGTAAAACTTGTTGTCCATTGGATGTAGGGCTCCGAACTCATTCTGAAAAAGGCGTTGTGGGCATAAATCAGACAACCAGATCAAAAGTTATGGATGTTTGAAGTTTAGGTGCCAATTGGAGCAAAATCTCTCATTTCAACTGCAATCCACTATACGTCGACCACTACAGGAACTTGATCGTGTAAATCCTATTCCCCTTAGGATGTATGGCTCTGAGCTCTTTCCGAAAAGGTGTTTTGTGCAAAATCCGGACATCCGGATCTAAAGTTATAGCTGTTTGAAGTTTAGGTGTCAGTTGGAGCTAAATCCCACAATACCACTTCAACTCAATGTATATCGACCACTAAATGAACTACATTCGGTAAAACTTGCTCTCCATTGAATGTAGGGCTCAAAGCTCATTTCGAAGAGGTGTTGTGGGCAAAAATTACACAACCTGATCAAAAGTTATGGCTGTTTGAAATTTAGGTGTCATTTGGAGCTACATTTTGCATTAACATTGAAACCCGCTCAATAAAGACAACTAAATGAACTGTAATGGGTAAAACTCGTGCTTCAATGAATGTAGGGCTCCGATCTCATTCCTAAATGGTGTTGTGGGGGTAAAATCAGACAACCGAATCCAAAGTTATTGATGTTTAAAGTTTGAGTGTCATTTGGAGCCAAATCTCTCACTTTCACTACAAACCGCATCTAAAATTCTTTTATTTTAAAATTTATGGGTCATTTGGAGATAAATCTCGCATTACCACTACAACCCACTGTATATCGACCTCTAAACGACCTGGAATGGGTTAAATTCATTCTCCATTGGATTTTGGGCTCCGATCTCATTACGAAAAGGTTATGTGGGCGAAAATCGTACAACCGGATAAAAAGTTATGGATCTTTAAAGTTTAGGCCTCCTTTCGAGCTAAATACCTTATTACAAACACGCTGTACATTGACCACAAAACAAACTCGATGGGTAAAATTTGCTCTCCATTGGATGTAGGGCTCCGAGCTCTTTCCAAAAAAGTGTTGTGCGCAAAAATCGGACAACCAGATCAAAAGTTATGGCTGTTACAGTTTATGTGTCAAGAGGAGCCATCGTCACCATTGCAACCCCCTGTATATTAACCACTAAAATGAGCTGGAAGGGTTTATAATTGGGCTCCATTGGATGTACGCCTCCGAGCATATTCGGAAAAGGTGATGTGGGCAAAAATCAAACATACAAATCAAAAGTTATGCCTGTTGGAAGGTTTAGGTGTCAATTGGAGCGAAATTTCGCATTATCGCTGCAACGCTCTAAATATTGACAACTAAATGAACTGGAATGGGTAAAGCATGTGCTCCAATGAATGCAGTGCTACGAGCTCATTTCGAAAAGGTGTTGTGTGGTAAAATCATGCAACCGGATCAAAAGTTGTTGCGGTTTAAAGTTTGAGTGTCATTTGGAGCTAAATCTCTCATTTTTTACTACAACCCACTGTAGATGAACCACAAACGAACTGGAATGGGTAAAACTTATTGTCCATTGGATGTAGGGCTCCGAACTCAAACCAAAAAGCAGTTGTGGGCAAAAATCAGACAACTGATCAAAAGTTATGGATGTTTGAAGTTTAGGAACCAATTGGAGCAAAATCTCTCATTTCAACTGCAATCCACTATACGTCGACCACTACATGAACTTGATCGAGTAAATCCTATTCCCCTTAGGATGTATGGCTCTGAGCTCTTTCCGAAAAGGTGTTTCGTGCAAAATTCCGACATCCGGATCTAAAGTTATAGCTGTTTGAAGTTTAGGTTCAGTTGGAGCTAAATCCCACACTACCACTTCAACTCAATGTATATCAACCACTAAATGAACTACATTGGGTAAAACTTGCTCTCCATTGAATGTAGGGCTCAGAGCTCATTTCGAAGAGGTGTTTTGGGCAAAAATCACACAACCTGATCAAAAGTTATGGCTGTTTGAAGTTTAGGTGTCATTTGGAGCTACATTTTGCATTAACATTGAGACCCGCTCAATATCGACAACTAATTGAACTGTAATTGGTAAAACTCGTGCTTCAACAAATGTAGGGCTCTGATCTCATTCCTAAATGGTGTTGTGGTGGTAAAATCAGACAACCGAATCAAAAGTCATTGCTGTTTAAAGTTTGAGTGTCATTTGGAACTAAATCTCTCACTTTCACACAAACCGCATTTAAAATTCTTTCATTTTGAAATTTATGAGTCATTTGGAGCTAAATCTCGCAGTACCACTACAACCCATTGTATATCGACCTCTAAACGACCATGAATGGGTTAAATTCGTTCTTCATTGGATTTTGGGCTCCGATATCATTACGAAAAGGTTTTGTGGGCGAAAATCGTACAACAGGATAAAAAGTTATGGATCTTTAAAGTTTAGGTCTCCTTTCGAGCTAAATACCTTATTACAAACTCGCTGTATATTGACCACAAAACAAACTGGATAGGTAAAATTTGCTCTCCATCGGATGTAGGGCTCCGAGATCTTTCCAAAAAGGTGTGCGCAAAAATCGGACAACCAGATCAAAAGTTATGGCTGTTATAGTTTGTGTCAAGAGGAGCCCTCGTCACCATTGCAACCCCATGTATATTGACCACTAAAATGAGCTGGAAGGATTTTATAATTCGGATCCATTGGATGTACGCCTCCGAGCATATTCCGAAAAGGTGATGTGGGCAAAAATCAAACATACAAATCAAAAGTTATGCCTGTTGGAAGGTTTAGGTGTCATTTGGAGCGAAATTTCGCATTAACGCTGCAACGCTCTAAATATTGACAACTAAATGAACTGGAATGGGTAAACCATGTGCTCCAATGAATGCAGTGCTACGAGCTCATTTCAAAATGGTGTTGTGTGATAAAATCAGGCAACCGGATCAAAAGTTGTTGCGGTTTAAAGTTTGAGTGTCATTTGGAGCTAAATCTCTCATTTTTCACTACAACCCACTGTAGATCAACCACAAACGAATTGGAATGGGTAAAACTTGTTTTCTATTGGATGTAGGGCCCCGATCTCATTCCGAAAAGGAGTTGTGGGCAAAAATCAGACAACCGGATCAAAAGTTAGGGATGTTTGAAGTTTAGGTGCCAATTGGAGCAAAAGTTAGGGATGTTAGGGATGTTTGATCGTGTAAATCCTATTCCCCTTAGGATGTATGGCTCTGAGCTCTTTCCGAAATGGTGTTTTGTGCAAAATCCGGACATCCGGATCTAAAGTTATAGCTGTTTGAAGTTTAGGTGTCAGTTGGAACTAAATCCCACATTACCACTTCAACACAATGTATATCGACCAC
Source organism: Dactylorhiza incarnata (assembly GCA_033032865.1). Lineage (NCBI taxonomy): Eukaryota > Viridiplantae > Streptophyta > Magnoliopsida > Asparagales > Orchidaceae > Dactylorhiza > Dactylorhiza incarnata. The sequence continues at coordinate 46,685 of JAWHQI010001213.1, forward strand.
TAACTGAACTACATTGGGTAAAACTTGCTCTCCATTGAATGTAGGGCTCATAGCTCATTTCGAAGAGGTGTTGTGGGCAAAAATCACACAACTTGATCAAAAGTTATGGCTGTTTGAAGTTCAGGTGTCATTTGGAGCTACATTTTGCATTAACATTGAAACCCGCTCAATATAGACAACTAAATGAACTGCAATGGGTAAAACTCGTGCTTCAATGAATGTAGGGCTCCGATCTCATTCCTAAATGGTGTTGTGGGGGTAAAATCAGACAACCGAATCAAAAGTTATTGATGTTTAAAGTTTGAGTATCATTTGGAGCTAAATCTCTCACTTTCACTATAAACCGCATCTAAAATTCTTTCATTTTGAAATTTATGGGTCATTTGGAGCTAAATCTCGCATTACCACTACAACCCACTGTATATCGACCTCTAAACGACTTGGAATGGGTTAAATTCATTCTCCATTGGATTTTGGGCTCCGATCTCATTACGAAAAGGTTTTGTGGGCGAAAATCGTACAACCAGATAAAAAGTTATGGATCTTTAAAGTTTAGGTCTCCTTTCGAGCTAAATACCTTATTACAAACCCGTTGTATATTGACCAAAAAACAAACTGGATTGGTAAAATTTGCTCTCCATTGGATGTAGGGCTCCGAGCTCTTTCCAAAAAGGTGTTGTGGGCAAAAATCGGACAACCAGATCAAAAGTTATGGCTGTTACAGTTTATGTGTCAAGAGGAGCCCTCGTCACCATTGCAACCCCTAGTATATTGACCACTAAAATGAGCTGGAAGGGTTTATAATTGGGCTCCATTAGATGTACGCCTCCGAGCATATTCCGAAAAGGTGATGTGGGCAAAAATCAAACATACAAATCAAAAGTTATGCCTGTTGGAAGGTTTATGTGTCATTTGGAGCGAAATTTCGCATTACCGCTGCAACGCTCTAAATATTGACAACTAAATGAACTGGAATGGGTAAAGCATGTGCTCCAATGAATGCAGTGCTACGAGCTCATTTCGAAAAGGTGTTGTGTGGTAAAATCAGGCAACCGGATCAAAAGTTGTTGCGGTTTAAGGTTTGAGTGTCATTTGGAGCTAAATCTCTCATTTTTTACTACAACCCAGTGTAGATCAACCACAAACGAAATGGAATGGGTAAAACTTGTTGTCCATTGGATGTAGGGCTCCGATCTCATTCCGAAAAGGCGTTGTGGGCAAAAATCAGACAACCAGATCAAAAGTTATGGATGTTTGAAGTTTAGGTGCCAATTGGAGCAAAATCCCTCATTCCAACTGCAATCCACTATACGTCGACCACTAAATGAACTTGATCGAGTAAATCCTATTCCCCTTAGGATGTATGGCTCTGAGCTCTTTCCGAAATGGTGTTTTGTGTAAAATCCGGATCTAAAGTTATAGCTGTTTGAAGTTTAGGTGTCAGTTGGAGCTAAATCCTACATTACCACTTCAACTCAATGTATATCGACCACTAAATGAACTACATTGGGTAAAACTTGCTCTCCATTGAATGTAGGGCTCAGAGTTCATTTCGAAGAGGTGTTGTGGGCAAAAATCACACAACCTGATCAAAAGTTATGGCTGTTTGAAGTTTAAGTGTCATTTGGAGCTACATTATGTATTAACATTGCAACCCGCTCAATATAGACAACTAAATGAACTGTAATGGGTAAAACTTGTGCTTCAATGAATGTAGGGCTCCGATCTCATTCCTAAATGGTGTTGTGGGGGTAAAATCAGACAACCGAATCAAAAGTTATTGTTGTTTAAAGTTTGAGTGTCATTTGGAGCTAAATCTCTCACTTTCATTACAAACCGCATCTAAAATTCTTTCATTTTGAAATTTATGTGTCATTTGGAGCTAAATCTCGCATTACCACTACAACCCACTGTATGTCGACCTCTAAACGACCTGGAATGGGTTAAATTCGTTCTCCATTGGATTTTGGGCTCCGATCTCATTACGAAAAGGTTTTGTGGGCGAAAATCGTACAACCGGATAAAAAGTTATGGATCTTTAATGTTTAGGTCTCCTTTCGAGCTAAATACCTTATTACAAACCCGATGTATATTGAACACTAACCAAATTGGATGGTAAAATTTGCTCTCATTGGATGTAGGGCTCTGAGCACTTTCCAAAAAGGTGTTGTGCGCAAAAATCGGACAACCAGATCAAAATTTATGGCTGTTACAGTTTATGTGTCAAGAGGAGCCCTCGTCACCATTGCAACCCCCTGTATATTGACCACTAAAATGAGCTGGAAGGGTTTGTAATTGGGCTCCATTGGATGTACGCCTCTGAGCATATTCCGAAAAGGTGATGTGGGCAAAAATCAAACATACAAATCAAAAGTTATGTCTGTTGGAAGGCTTAGGTGTCATTTGGAGCGAAATTTCGCATTAGCGCTGCAACGCTCTAAATATTGACAACTAAATGAACTGGAATGGGTAAAACATGTGCTCCAATGAATGCAGTGCTACGAGCTCATTTCGAAAAGGTGTTTTGTGGTAAAATCAGGCAACCGGATCAAAAGTTGTTGCGGTTTAAAGTTTGAGTGTCATTTGGAGCTAAATATCTCATTTTCACTACAACCCACTGTAGATCAACCACAAACGAACTGGAATGGGTAAAACTTGTTGTCCATTGGATGTAGGGCTCCGAACTCATTCTGAAAAGGCGTTGGGCAAAAATCAGACAACCAGATCAAAAGTTATGGATGTTTGAAGTTCAGGTGCCAATTGGAGCAAAATCTCTCATTCAACTGCAATCCACTATACGTCGACCAATACATGAACTTGATCGTGTAAATCCTATTCCCCTTAGGATGTATGGCTCTGAGCTTTTTCCGAAAAGGTGTTTTGTGCAAAATCCGGACATCCGGATCTAAAGTTATAGCTGTTTGAAGTTTAGGTGTCAGTTGGAGCTAAATCCCACAATACCACTTCAACTAAATGTATATCGACCACTAAATGAACTACATTCGGTAAAACTTGCTCTCCATTGAATGTAGGGCTCAAAGCTCATTTCGAAGAGGTGTTGTGGGCAAAAATCACACAACCTGATCAAAAGTTATGGCTGTTTGAAGTTTAGGTGTCATTTGGAGCTACATTTTGCATTAACATTGAAACCCGCTCAATATAGACAACTAAATGAACTGTAATGGGTAAAACTCGTGCTTCAATGAATGTAGGGCTCCGATTTCATTCCTAAATGGTGTTGTGGGGGTAAAATCAGACAACCGAATCCAAAGTTATTGATGTTTAAAGTTTGAGTGTCATTTGGAGCTAAATCTCTCACTTTCACTACAAACCGCATCTAAAATTCTTTCATTTTAAAATTTATGGGTCATTTGGAGATAAATCTCGCATTACCACTACAACCCACTGTATATCGACCTCTAAACGACCTGAAATGGGTTAAATTCATTCTCCATTGGATTTTGGGCTCCGATCTCATTACGAAAAGGTTATGTGGGCGAAAATCGTACAACAGGATAAAAAGTTATGGATCTTTAAAGTTTAGGCCTCCTTTCGAGCTAAATACCTTATTACAAACCCGCTGTATATTGACCACAAAACAAACTCGATGGGTAAAATTTGCTCTCCATTGGATGTAGGGCTCCGAGCTCTTTCCAAAAATATGTTGTGCGCAAAAATCGGACAATCAGATCAAAAGTTATGGCTGTTACAATTTATGTGTCAAGAGGAGCCATCGTCACCATTGCAACCCCATGTATATTGACCACTAAAATGAGCTGGAAGGGTTTATTTGGGCTCCATTGGATGTACGCCTCCGAGCATATTCGGAAAAGGTGATGTGGGCAAAAATCAAACATACAAATCAAAAGTTATGCCTGTTGGAAGGTTTAGGTGTCATTTGGAGCGAAATTTTGCATTATCGCTGCAACGCTCTAAATATTGACAACTAAATGAACTGGAATGGGTAAAGCATGTGCTCCAATGAATGCTGTGCTACGAGCTAATTTCGAAAAGGTGTTGTGTGGTAAAATCATGCAACCGGATCAAAAGTTGTTGCGGTTTAAAGTTTGAGTGTCATTTGGAGCTAAATCTCTCATTTTTTACAACAACCCACTGTAGATGAACCACAAACGAACTGGAATGAGTAAAACTTATTGTCCATTGGATGTAGGGCTCCGAACTCATTCCGAAAAGCCGTTGTGGGCAAAAATCAGACAACCTGATCAAAAGTTATGGATGTTTGAAGTTTAGGAGCCAATTGGAGCAAAATCTCTCATTTCAACTGCAATCCACTATACGTCGACCACTACATGAACTTGATCGAGTAAATCCTATTCCCCTTAGGATGTATGGCTCTGAGCTCTTTCCGAAATGGTGTTTTGTGTAAAATCCGGATCTAAAGTTATAGCTGTTTGAAGTTTAGGTGTCAGTTGGAGCTAAATCCCACACTACCACTTCAACTCAATGTATATCGACCACTAAATGAATTACATTGGGTAAAACTTGCTCTCCATTGAATGTAGGGCTCAGAGCTCATTTCGAAGAGGTGTTTTGGGCAAAAATCACACAACCTGATCAAAAGTTATGGCTGTTTGAAGTTTAGGTGTCATTTGGAGCTACATTTTGCATTAAAATTGACACCCGCTCAATATCGACAACTAATTGAACTGTAATTGGTAAACCTCGTGCTTCAATGAATGTAGGGCTCCAATCTCATTCCTAAATGGTGTTGTGGTGGTAAAATCAGACAACCGAATCAAAAGTCATTGCTGTTTAAAGTTTGAGTGTCATTTGGAACTAAATCTCTCACTTTCACACAAACCGCATTTAAAATTCTTTCATTTTGAAATTTATGAGTCATTTGGAGCTAAATCTCGCATTACCACTACAACCCATTGTATATCGACCTCTAAACGACCTTGAATGGGTTAAATTCGTTCTCCATTGGATTTTGGGCTCCGATCTCATTCCGAAAAGGTTTTGTGGGCGAAAATCGTACAACCGGATAAAAAGTTATGGATCTTTAAAGTTTAGTTCTCCTTTCGAGCTAAATACCTTATTACAAACCCGCTGTATATTGACCACAAAACAAACTGGATAGGTAAAATTTGCTCTCCATCGGATGTAGGGCTCCGAGCTCTTTCCAAAAAGGTGTGCGCAAAAATCGGACAACCAGATCAAAAGTTATGGCTGTTATAGTTTGTGTCAAGAGGAGCCCTCGTCACCATTGTAACCCCCTGTATATTGCCACTAAAATGAGCTGGAAGGATTTTTTTAATTCGGATCCATTGGATGTACGCCTCCGAGCATATTCCGAAATGGTGATGTGGGCAAAAATCAAACATACAAATCAAAAGTTATGCCTGTTGGAAGGTTTAGGTGTCATTTGGAGCGAAATTTCGCATTAACGCTGCAACGCTCTAAATATTTACAACTAAATGAACTGGAATGGGTAAACCATGTGCTCTAATGAATGTAGTGCTACGAGCTCATTTCAAAAAGGTGTTGTGTGATAAAATCAGGCAACCAGATCAAAAGTTGTTGCGGTTTAAAGTTTGAGTGTCATTTGGAGCTAAATCTCTCATTTTTCACTACAACCCACTGTAGATCAACAACAAATGAACTGGAATGGGTAAAACTTGTTTTACATTGGATGTAGGGCTCCGATCTCATTCCGAAAAGGAGTTGTGGGCAAAAATCAGACAACCGGATCAAAAGTTAGGGATGTTTGAAGTTTAGGTGCTAATTGGAGCAAAATCTCTCATTTCAACTGCAGTCCACTATACGTCGACTACTAAATGAACTTGATCGAGTAAATCCTATTCCCCTTAGGATGTATGGCTCGGAGCTCTTTCCGAAAAGGTGTTTTGTGCAAAATCCGGACATCCGGATCTAAAGTTATAGCAGTTTGAAGTTTAGGTGTCAGTTAGAGCTAAATCCCACATTACCACTTCAACACAATGTATATCGACCACTAAATGAACTACATTGGGTAAAACTTGCTCTCCCTTGAATGTAGGGCTCATAGCTCATTTCGAAGAGGTGTTGTGGGCAAAAATCACACAACTTGATCAAAAGTTATTGCTGTTTGAAGTTTAGGTGTCATTTGGAGCTACATTTTGCATTAACATTGAAACCCGCTCAATATAGACAACTAAATGAACTGCAATGGATAAAACTCGTGCTTCAATGAATGTAGGGCTCCGATCTCATTCCTAAATGGTGTTGTGGGCGTAAAATCAGGCAACCGAATCAAAAGTTATTGATGTTTAAAGTTTGAGTGTCATTTGGAGCTAAATCTCTCACTTTCACTATAAACCACATCTAAAATTCTTTCATTTTGAAATTTATGGGTCATTTGGAGCTAAATCTCGCATTACCACTATAACCCACTGTATATCGACCTCTAAACGACTTGGAATGGGTTAAATTCATTCTCCATTGGATTTTGGGCTCCGATCTCTTTACGAAAAGGTTTTGTGGGCGAAAATCGTACAACCAGATAAAAAGTTATGGATCTTTAAAGTTTAGGTCTCCTTTCGAGCTAAATACCTTATTACAAACCCGCTGTATATTGACCAAAAAACAAACTGGATGGGTAAAATTTGCTCTCCATTGGATGTAGGGCTCCGAGCTCTTTCCAAAAAGGTGTTGTGCGCAAAAATCGGACAACCAGATCAAAAGTTATGGCTGTTATAGTTTATGTGTCAAGAGGAGCCCTCGTCACCATTGCAACCCCCTGTATATTGACCACTAAAATGAGCTGGAAGGGTTTATAATTGGGATCCATTGGATGTACGCCTCCGAGCATATTCCGAAAAGGTGATGTGTGCAAAAATCAAACATATAAATCAAAAGTTATGTCTGTTGGAAGGTTTAGGTGTCATTTGGAGTGAAATTTATCATTACCGCTGCAACGCTCTAAATATTGACAACTAAATGAACTGGAATGGGTAAACCATGTGCTCCAATGAATGCAGTGCTATGAGCTCATTTCGAAAAGGTGTTGTGTGGTAAAATCGGGCAACCGGATCAAAAGTTGTTGCGGTTTAAAGTTTGAGTGTCATTTTGAGCTAAATCTCTCATTTTCACTACAACCCACTGTAGATCAACCACAAACGAACTGGAATGGGTAAAACTTGTTTTCCATTGGATGTAGGGCTCCGATCTCATTCTGAAAAGGCGTTGTGGGAAAAAAACAGACAACCGAATCAAAAGTTATGGATGTTTGAAGTTTAGGTGCCAATTGGAGCAAAATCCCCCATTTCAACTGCAATCCACTATGCATTGACCACTAAATGAACTTGATCGAGTAAATCCTATTCCCCTTAGGATGTATGGCTCAGAGCTCTTTCCGAAAAGGTGTTTTGTGCAAAATCCGGACATCCAGATCTAAAGTTATAGCAGTTTGAAGTTTAGGTGTCTGTTGGAGCTAAATCCCACATTACCACTTCAACTCAATATATATCGACCACTAAATGAACTACATTAGGTAAAACTTGCTCTCCATTGAATGTAGGGCTCAGAGCTCATTTCGAAGAGGTGTTGTGGGCAAAAATCACACAACCTGATCAAAAGTTATGGCTGTTTAAAGTTTAGGTGTCATTTGTAGCTACATTTTGCATTAACATTGAAACCTGCTCACTATCGACAACTAAATGAACTGTAATGGGTAAAACTCGTGGTTCAATGAATGTAGGGCTCCGATCTCTTTCCTAAATGGTGTTGTGGGGGTAAAATTAGAAAACCGAATCAAAAGTTATTGATGTTTAAAGTTTGAGTGTCATTTTGAGCAAAATCTCTCACTTTCACTACAAACCGCATCTAAAATTCTTTCATTTTGAAATTTTTGGGTCATTTGGAGCTAAATCTCGCATTACCACTACAACCCACTGTATATTGACCTCTAAACGACCTGGAATGGGTTAAATTCATTCTCCATTGGATTTTGGGCTCCGATCTCATTACCAAAAGGTTTTGTGGGCGAAAATCGTACAACCGGATAAAAAGTTATGGATCTTTAAAGTTTAGGTCTCCTTTCGAGCTAAATACCTAATTACAAACCCTCTGTATATTGACCACAAAACAAACTGGATGGGTAAAATTTGCTCTCCATTGGATGTAGGGCTCCGAGCTCTTTCCAAAAAGGTGTTGTGCGCAAAAATCGGACAACCAGATCAAAAGTTATGGCTGTTATAGTTTATGTGTCAAGAGGAGCCCTCGTCACCATTGCAACCCCCTGTATATTGACCACTAAAATGAGCTGGAAGGGTTTATAATTGGGATCCATTGGATGTACGCCTCCGAGCGTATTCCGAAAAGGTGATGTGTGCAAAAATCAAACATACATATCAAACGTTATGCCTGTTGGAAGGTTTATGTGTCATTTGGAGCGAAATTTCGCATTACCGCTGCAACACTCTAAATATTGACAACGAAATGAACTGGAATGGGTAAAGCATGTGCTCCAATGAATGCAGTGCTACGAGCTCATTTCGAAAAAGTGTTTTGTGGTTAAATCAGGCAACCGGATCAAAAGTTGTTGCGGTTTAAGGTTTGAGTGTCATTTGGAGCTAAATCTCTCATTTTTTACTACAACCCACTGTAGATCAACCACAAACGAACTGGAATGGGTAAAACTTGTTGTCCATTGGATGTAGGGCTCCAATCTCATTCCGAAAAGGCGTTGTGGGCAAAAATCAGACAACCAGATCAAAAGTTATGGATGTTTGAAGTTTAGGTGCCAATTGGAGCAAAATCCCTCATTTCAACTGCAATCCACTATACGTCGACCACTAAATGAACTTGATCGAGTAAATCCTATTGCCCTTAGGATGTATGGCTCATAGCTCTTTCCGAAATGGTGTTTTGTGCAAAATCCGGACATCCGGATCTAAAGTTATAGCTGTTTGAAGTTTAGGTGTCAGTTGGAGCTAAATCCCACATTACCACTTCCACTCAATGTATATCGACCACTAAATGAACTACATTGGGTAAAACTTGCTCTCCATTGAATGTAGGGCTCAGAGTTCATTTCGAAGAGGTGTTGTGGGCAAAAATCACACAACCTGATCAAAAGTTATGGCTGTTTGAAGTTTAGGTGTTATTTGGAGCTACATTATGTATTAACATTGCAACACGCTCAATATAGACAACTAAATGAACTGTAATGGGTAAAACTTGTGCTTCAATGAATGTAGGGCTCCGATCTCATTCCTAAATGGTGTTGTGGGGGTAAAATCAGACAACCGAATCAAAAGTTATTGTTGTTTAAAGTTTGAGTGTCATTTGGAGCTAAATCTCTCACTTTCACTACAAACCGCATCTAAAATTCGTTCATTTTGAAATTTATGTGTTATTTGGAGCTAAATCTCGCATTACCACTACAACCCACTGTATATCGACCTCTAAACGACCTGGAATGGGTTAAATTCGTTCTCCATTGAATTTTGGGCTCCGATCTCATTACGAAAAGGTTTTGTGGGTGAAAATCGTACAACCGGATAAAAAGTTATGGATCATTAAAGTTTAGGTCTCCTTTCGAGCTAAATACCTTATTACAAACCCGATGTATATTGAACACTAACAAAATTTGATGGGTAAAATTTGCTCTCCATTGGATGTAGGGCTCCGAGCTCTTTCCAAAAAGGTGTTGTGCACAAAAATCGGACAACCAGATCAAAATTTATGGCTGTTACAGTTTATGTGTCAAGAGGAGCCCTCATCACCATTGCAACCCCCTGTATATTGACCACTAAAATGAGCTGGAAGGGTTTGTAATTGGGCTCCATTGGATGTACGCCTCCGAGCATATTCCGAAAAGGTGATGTGGGCAAAAATCAAACATACAAATCAAATGTTATGTCTGTTGGAAGGTTTAGGTGTCATTTGGAGCGAAATTTCGCATTAGCACTGCAACGCTCTAAATATTGACAACTAAATGAACTGGAATGGGTAAAACATGTGCTCCAATGAATGCAGTGCTACGAGCTCATTTCGAAAAGGTGTTGTGTGGTAAAATCAGGCAATCGGATCAAAAGTTGTTGCGGTTTAAAGTTTGAGTGTCATTTGGAGCTAAATATCTCATTTTCACTACAACCCAATATTGATCAACCACAAACGAACTGGAATGGGTAAAACTTGTTATCCATTGGATGTAGGGCTCCGAACTCATTCTGAAAAGGCGTTGTGGGCAAAAATCAGACAACCAGATCAAAAGTTATGGATGTTTAAAGTTTAGGTGCCAATTGGAGCAAAATCTCTCATTTCAACTGCAATCCACTATACGTCGACCACTACATGAACTTGATCGTGTAAATCCTATTCCACTTAGGATGTATGGCTCTGAGCTCTTTCCGAAAAGGTGTTTTGTGCAAAATCCGGACATCCGGATCTAAAGTTATAGCTGTTTGAAGTTTAGGTGTCAGTTGGAGCTAAATCCCAAAATACCACTTCAACTCAATGTATATCGACCACTAAATGAACTACATTCGGTAAAACTTGCTCTCCATTGAATGTAGGGCTCAAAGCTCATTTCGAAGAGGTGTTGTGGGCAAAAATCACACAACCTGATCAAAAGTTATTGCTGTTTGAAATTTAGGTGTCATTTGGAGCTACATTTTGCATTAACATAGAAACCCGCTCAATATAGACAACTAAATGAACTGTAATGGGTAAAACTCGTGCTTCAATGAATGTAGGGCTCCGATCTCATTCTTAAATGGTGTTGTGGGAGTAAAATCAGACAACCGAATCCAAAGTTATTGATGTTTAAAGTTTGAGTGTCATTTGGAGCTAAATGTCTCACTTTCACTAGAAACCGCATCTAAAATTCTTTCATTTTAAAATTTATGGGTCATTTGGAGATAAATCTCGCATTACCTATACAACCCACTGTATATCGACCTCTAAACGACCTAGAATGGGTTAAATTCATTCTCCATTGGATTTTGGGCTCCGATCTCATTACGAAAAGGTTATGTGGGCGAAAATCGTACAACCGGATAAAAAGTTATGGATCTTTAAAGTTTAGGCCTCCTTTCGAGCTAAATACCTTATTACAAACACGCTGTATATTGACCACAAAACAAACTCAATGGGTAAAATTTGCTCTCCATTGGATGTAGGGCTCCGAGCTCTTTCCAAAAAAGTGTTGTGCGCAAAAATCGGACAACCAGATCAAAAGTTGTGGCTGTTACAGTTTGTGTCAAGAGGAGCCATCGTCACCATTGCAACCCCCTGTATATTGACCACTAAAATGAGATGGAAGGGTTTATAATTGGGCTCCATTGGATGTACGCCTCCGAGCATATTCCGAAATGGTGATGTGGGCAAAAATCAAACATACAAATCAAAAGTTATGCCTGTTGGAAGGTTTCGGTGTCATTTGGAGCGAAATTTCGCATTAACGCTGCAACGCTCTAAATATTGACAACTAAATGAACTGGAATGGGTAAACCATGTGCTCCAATGAATGCAGTGCTACGAGCTCATTTCAAAAAGGTGTTGTGTGATAAAATCAGGCAACCGGATCAAAAGTTTTTGCGGTTTAAAGTTTGAGTGTCATTTGGAGCTAAATCTCTCATTTTTCACTACAACCCACTGTAGATCAACCACAAACGAATTGGAATGGGTAAAACTTGTTTTCTATTGGATGTAGGGCCCCGATCTCATTCCGAAAAGGAGTTGTGGGCAAAAATCAGACAACCGGATCAAAAGTTAGGGATGTTTGAAGTTTAGGTGCCAATTGGAGCAAAAGTTAGGGATGTTAGGGATGTTTGATCGTGTAAATCCTATTCCCCTTAGGATGTATGGCTCTGAGCTCTTTCCGAAATGGTGTTTTGTGCAAAATCCGGACATCCGGATCTAAAGTTATAGCTGTTTGAAGTTTAGGTGTCAGTTGGAACTAAATCCGACATTACCACTTCAACACAATGTATATCGACCACTAACTGAACTACATTGGGTAAAACTTGCTCTCCATTGAATGTAGGGCTCATAGCTCATTTCGAAGAGGTGTTGTGGGCAAAAATCACACAACTTGATCAAAAGTTATGGCTGTTTGAAGTTCAGGTGTCATTTGGAGCTACATTTTGCTTTAACATTGAAACCCGCTCAATATAGACAACTAAATGAACTGCAATGGGTAAAACTCGTGCTTCAATGAATGTAGGGCTCCGATCTCATTCCTAAATGGTGTTGTGGGGGTAAAATCAGACAACCGAATCAAAAGTTATTGATGTTTAAAGTTTGAGTATCATTTGGAGCTAAATCTCTCACTTTCACTATAAACCGCATCTAAAATTCTTTTATTTTGAAATTTATGGGTCATTTGGAGCTAAATCTCGCATTACCACTACAACCCACTATATATCGACCTCTAAACGACTTGGAATGGGTTAAATTCATTCTCCATTGGATTTTGGGCTCCGATCTCATTACGAAAAGGTTTTGTGGGCGAAAATCGTACAACCAGATAAAAAGTTATGGATCTTTAAAGTTTAGGTCTCCTTTCGAGCTAAATACCTTATTACAAACCCGTTGTATATTGACCAAAAAACAAACTGGATTGGTAAAATTTGCTCTCCATTGGATGTAGGGCTCCGAGCTCTTTCCAAAAAGGTGTTGTGGGCAAAAATCGGACAACCAGATCAAAAGTTATGGCTGTTACAGTTTATGTGTCAAGAGGAGCCCTCATCACCATTGCAACCCCTAGTATATTGACCACTAAAATGAGCTGGAAGGGTTTATAATTGGGCTCCATTAGATGTACGCCTCCGAGCATATTCCGAAAAGGTGATGTGGGCAAAAATCAAACATACAAATCAAAAGTTATGCCTGTTGGAAGGTTTATGTGTCATTTGGAGCGAAATTTCGCATTACCGCTGCAACGCTCTAAATATTGACAACTAAATGAACTGGAATGGGTAAAGCATGTGCTCCAATGAATGCAGTGCTACGAGCTCATTTCGAAAAGGTGTTGTGTGGTAAAATCAGGCAACAGGATCAAAAGTTGTTGCGGTTTAAGGTTTGAGTGTCATTTGGAGCTAAATCTCTCATTTTTTACTACAACCCAGTGTAGATCAACCACAAACGAACTGGAATGGGTAAAACTTGTTGTCCATTGGATGTAGGGCTCCGATCTCATTCCGAAAAGGCGTTGTGGGCAAAAATCAGACAACCAGATCAAAAGTTATGGATGTTTGAAGTTTAGGTGCCAATTGGAGCAAAATCCCTCATTCCAACTGCAATCCACTATACGTCGACCACTAAATGAACTTGATCGAGTAAATCCTATTCCCCTTACGATGTATGGCTCTGAGCTCTTTCCGAAATGGTGTTTTGTGTAAAATCCGGATCTAAAGTTATAGCTGTTTGAAGTTTAGGTGTCAGTTGGAGCTAAATCCTACATTACCACTTCAACTCAATGTATATCGACCACTAAATGAACTACATTGGGTAAAACTTGCTCTCCATTGAATGTAGGGCTCAGAGTTCATTTCGAAGAGGTGTTGTGGGCAAAAATCACACAACCTGATCAAAAGTTATGGCTGTTTGAAGTTTAAGTGTCATTTGGAGCTACATTATGTATTAACATTGCAACCCGCTCAATATAGACAACTAAATGAACTGTAATGGGTAAAACTTGTGCTTCAATGAATGTAGGGCTCCGATCTCATTCCTAAATGGTGTTGTGGGGGTAAAATCAGACAACCGAATCAAAAGTTATTGTTGTTTAAAGTTTGAGTGTCATTTGGAGCTAAATCTCTCACTTTCATTACAAACCGCATCTAAAATTCTTTCATTTTGAAATTTATGTGTCATTTGGAGCTAAATCTCGCATTACCACTACAACCCACTGTATGTCGACCTCTAAACGACCTGGAATGGGTTAAATTCGTTCTCCATTGGATTTTGGGCTCCGATCTCATTACGAAAAGGTTTTGTGGGCGAAAATCCGTACAACCGGATAAAAAGTTATGGATCTTTAATGTTTAGGTCTCCTTTCGAGCTAAATACCTTATTACAAACCCGATGTATATTGAACACTAACCAAATTGGATGGTAAAATTTGCTCTCATTGGATGTAGGGCTCTGAGCACTTTCCAAAAAGGTGTTGTGCGCAAAAATCGGACAACCAGATCAAAATTTATGGCTGTTACAGTTTATGTGTCAAGAGGAGCCCTCGTCACCATTGCAACCCCCTGTATATTGACCACTAAAATGAGCTGGAAGGGTTTGTAATTGGGCTCCATTGGATGTACGCCTCTGAGCATATTCCGAAAAGGTGATGTGGGCAAAAATCAAACATACAAATCAAAAGTTATGTCTGTTGGAAGGCTTAGGTGTCATTTGGAGCGAAATTTCGCATTAGCACTGCAACGCTCTAAATATTGACAACTAAATGAACTGGAATGGGTAAAACATGTGCTCCAATGAATGCAGTGCTACGAGCTCATTTCGAAAAGGTGTTTTGTGGTAAAATCAGGCAACCGGATCAAAAGTTGTTGCGGTTTAAAGTTTGAGTGTCATTTGGAGCTAAATATCTCATTTTCACTACAACCCACTGTAGATCAACCACAAACGAACTGGAATGGGTAAAACTTGTTGTCCATTGGATGTAGGGCTCCGAACTCATTCTGAAAAGGCGTTGGGCAAAAATCAGACAACCAGATCAAAAGTTATGGATGTTTGAAGTTCAGGTGCCAATTGGAGCAAAATCTCTCATTTCAACTGCAATCCACTATACGTCGACCAATACATGAACTTGATCGTGTAAATCCTATTCCCCTTAGGATGTATGGCTCTGAGCTTTTTCCGAAAAGGTGTTTTGTGCAAAATCCGGACATCCGGATCTAAAGTTATAGCTGTTTGAAGTTTAGGTGTCAGTTGGAGCTAAATCCCACAATACCACTTCAACTAAATGTATATCGACCACTAAATGAACTACATTCGGTAAAACTTGCTCTCCATTGAATGTAGGGCTCAAAGCTCATTTCGAAGAGGTGTTGTGGGCAAAAATCACACAACCTGATCAAAAGTTATGGCTGTTTGAAGTTTAGGTGTCATTTGGAGCTACATTTTGCATTAACATTGAAACCCGCTCAATATAGACAACTAAATGAACTGTAATGGGTAAAACTCGTGCTTCAATGAATGTAGGGCTCCGATTTCATTCCTAAATGGTGTTGTGGGGGTAAAATCAGACAACCGAATCCAAAGTTATTGATGTTTAAAGTTTGAGTGTCATTTGGAGCTAAATCTCTCACTTTCACTACAAACCGCATCTAAAATTCTTTCATTTTAAAATTTATGGGTCATTTGGAGATAAATCTCGCATTACCACTACAACCCACTGTATATCGACCTCTAAACGACCTGAAATGGGTTAAATTCATTCTCCATTGGATTTTGGGCTCCGATCTCATTACGAAAAGGTTATGTGGGCGAAAATCGTACAACAGGATAAAAAGTTATGGATCTTTAAAGTTTAGGCCTCCTTTCGAACTAAATACCTTATTACAAACCCGCTGTATATTGACCACAAAACAAACTCGATGGGTAAAATTTGCTCTCCATTGGATGTAGGGCTCCGAGCTCTTTCCAAAAATATGTTGTGCGCAAAAATCGGACAATCAGATCAAAAGTTATGGCTGTTACAGTTTATGTGTCAAGAGGAGCCATCGTCACCATTGCAACCCCATGTATATTGACCACTAAAATGAGTTGGAAGGGTTTATTTGGGCTCCATTGGATGTACGCCTCCGAGCATATTCGGAAAAGGTGATGTGGGCAAAAATCAAACATACAAATCAAAAGTTATGCCTGTTGGAAGGTTTAGGTGTCATTTGGAGCGAAATTTTGCATTATCGCTGCAACGCTCTAAATATTGACAACTAAATGAACTGGAATGGGTAAAGCATGTGCTCCAATGAATGCAGTGCTACGAGCTAATTTCGAAAAGGTGTTGTGTGGTAAAATCATGCAACCGGATCAAAAGTTGTTGCGGTTTAAAGTTTGAGTGTCATTTGGAGCTAAATCTCTCATTTTTTACAACAACCCACTGTAGATGAACCACAAACGAACTGGAATGGGTAAAACTTATTGTCCATTGGATGTAGGGCTCCGAACTCATTCCGAAAAGCCGTTGTGGGCAAAAATCAGACAACCTGATCAAAAGTTATGGATGTTTGAAGTTTAGGAGCCAATTGGAGCAAAATCTCTCATTTCAACTGCAATCCACTATACGTCGACCACTACATGAACTTGATCGAGTAAATCCTATTCCCCTTAGGATGTATGGCTCTGAGCTCTTTCCGAAATGGTGTTTTGTGTAAAATCCGGATCTAAAGTTATAGCTGTTTGAAGTTTAGGTGTCAGTTGGAGCTAAATCCCACACTACCACTTCAACTCAATGTATATCGACCACTAAATGAATTACATTGGGTAAAACTTGCTCTCCATTGAATGTAGGGCTCAGAGCTCATTTCGAAGAGGTGTTTTGGGCAAAAATCACACAACCTGATCAAAAGTTATGGCTGTTTGAAGTTTAGGTGTCATTTGGAGCTACATTTTGCATTAAAATTGACACCCGCTCAATATCGACAACTAATTGAACTATAATTGGTAAACCTCGTGCTTCAATGAATGTAGGGCTCCAATCTCATTCCTAAATGGTGTTGTGGTGGTAAAATCAGACAACCGAATCAAAAGTCATTGCTGTTTAAAGTTTGAGTGTCATTTGGAACTAAATCTCTCACTTTCACACAAACCGCATTTAAAATTCTTTCATTTTGAAATTTATGAGTCATTTGGAGCTAAATCTCGCATTACCACTACAACCCTTTGTATATCGACCTCTAAGCGACCTTGAATGGGTTAAATTCGTTCTCCATTGGATTTTGGGCTCCGATCTCATTCCGAAAAGGTTTTGTGGGCGAAAATCGTACAACCGGATAAAAAGTTATGGATCTTTAAAGTTTAGTTCTCCTTTCGAGCTAAATACCTTATTACAAACCCGCTGTATATTGACCACAAAACAAACTGGATAGGTAAAATTTGCTCTCCATCGGATGTAGGGCTCCGAGCTCTTTCCAAAAAGGTGTGCGCAAAAATCGGACAACCAGATCAAAAGTTATGGCTGTTATAGTTTGTGTCAAGAGGAGCCCTCGTCACCATTGTAACCCCCTGTATATTGCCACTAAAATGAGCTGGAAGGATTTTTTAATTCGGATCCATTGGATGTACGCCTCCGAGCATATTCCGAAATGGTGATGTGGGCAAAAATCAAACATACAAATCAAAAGTTATGCCTGTTGGAAGGTTTAGGTGTCATTTGGAGCGAAATTTCGCATTAACGCTGCAACGCTCTAAATATTTACAACTAAATGAACTGGAATGGGTAAACCATGTGCTCCAATGAATGTAGTGCTACGAGCTCATTTCAAAAAGGTGTTGTGTGATAAAATCAGGCAACCAGATCAAAAGTTGTTGCGGTTTAAAGTTTGAGTGTCATTTGGAGCTAAATCTCTCATTTTTCACTACAACCCACTGTAGATCAACAACAAATGAACTGGAATGGGTAAAACTTGTTTTACATTGGATGTAGGGCTCCGATCTCATTCCGAAAAGGAGTTGTGGGCAAAAATCAGACAACCGGATCAAAAGTTAGGGATGTTTGAAGTTTAGGTGCTAATTGGAGCAAAATCTCTCATTTCAACTGCAATCCACTATACGTCGACTACTAAATGAACTTGATCGAGTAAATCCTATTCCCCTTAGGATGTATGGCTCGGAGCTCTTTCCGAAAAGGTGTTTTGTGCAAAATCCGGACATCCGGATCTAAAGTTATAGCAGTTTGAAGTTTAGGTGTCAGTTAGAGCTAAATCCCACATTACCACTTCAACACAATGTATATCGACCACTAAATGAACTACATTGGGTAAAACTTGCTCTCCCTTGAATGTAGGGCTCATAGCTCATTTCGAAGAGGTGTTGTGGGCAAAAATCACACAACTTGATCAAAAGTTATTGCTGTTTGAAGTTTAGGTGTCATTTGGAGCTACATTTTGCATTAACATTGAAACCCGCTCAATATAGACAACTAAATGAACTGCAATGGGTAAAACTCGTGCTTCAATGAATGTAGGGCTCCGATCTCATTCCTAAATGGTGTTGTGGGGGTAAAATCAGGCAACCGAATCAAAAGTTATTGATGTTTAAAGTTTGAGTGTCATTTGGAGCTAAATCTCTCACTTTCACTATAAACCACATCTAAAATTCTTTCATTTTGAAATTTATGGGTCATTTGGAGCTAAATCTCGCATTACCACTATAACCCACTGTATATCGACCTCTAAACGACTTGGAATGGGTTAAATTCATTCTCCATTGGATTTTGGGCTCCGATCTCATTACGAAAAGGTTTTGTGGGCGAAAATCGTACAACCAGATAAAAAGTTATGGATCTTTAAAGTTTAGGTCTCCTTTCGAGCTAAATACCTTATTACAAACCCGTTGTATATTGACCAAAAAACAAACTGGATTGGTAAAATTTGCTCTCCATTGGATGTAGGGCTCCGAGCTCTTTCCAAAAAGGTGTTGTGGGCAAAAATCGGACAACCAGATCAAAAGTTATGGCTGTTACAGTTTATGTGTCAAGAGGAGCCCTCGTCACCATTGCAACCCCTAGTATATTGACCACTAAAATGAGCTGGAAGGGTTTATAATTGGGCTCCATTAGATGTACGCCTCCGAGCATATTCCGAAAAGGTGATGTGGGCAAAAATCAAACATACAAATCAAAAGTTATGCCTGTTGGAAGGTTTATGTGTCATTTGGAGCGAAATTTCGCATTACCGCTGCAACGCTCTAAATATTGACAACTAAATGAACTGGAATGGGTAAAGCATGTGCTCCAATGAATGCAGTGCTACGAGCTCATTTCGAAAAGGTGTTGTGTGGTAAAATCAGGCAACCGGATCAAAAGTTGTTGCGGTTTAAGGTTTGAGTGTCATTTGGAGCTAAATCTCTCATTTTTTACTACAACCCAATGTAGATCAACCACAAACGAACTGGAATGGGTAAAACTTGTTGTCCATTGGATGTAGGGCTCCGATCTCATTCCGAAAAGGCGTTGTGGGCAAAAATCAGACAACCAGATCAAAAGTTATGGATATTTGAAGTTTAGGTGCCAATTGGAGCAAAATCCCTCATTCCAACTGCAATCCACTATACGTCGACCACTAAATGAACTTGATCGAGTAAATCCTATTCCCCTTAGGATGTATGGCTCTGAGCTCTTTCCGAAATGGTGTTTTGTGTAAAATCCGGATCTAAAGTTATAGCTGTTTGAAGTTTAGGTGTCAGTTGGAGCTAAATCCTACATTACCACTTCAACTCAATGTATATCGACCACTAAATGAACTACATTGGGTAAAACTTGCTCTCCATTGAATGTAGGGCTCAGAGTTCATTTCGAAGAGGTGTTGTGGGCAAAAATCACACAACCTGATCAAAAGTTATGGCTGTTTGAAGTTTAAGTGTCATTTGGAGCTACATTATGTATTAACATTGCAACCCGCTCAATATAGACAACTAAATGAACTGTAATGGGTAAAACTTGTGCTTCAATGAATGTAGGGCTCCGATCTCATTCCTAAATGGTGTTGTGGGGGTAAAATCAGACAACCGAATCAAAATTTATTGTTGTTTAAAGTTTGAGTGTCATTTGGAGCTAAATCTCTCACTTTCATTACAAACCGCATCTAAAATTCTTTCATTTTGAAATTTATGTGTCATTTGGAGCTAAATCTCGCATTACCACTACAACCCACTGTATGTCGACCTCTAAACGACCTGGAATGGGTTAAATTCGTTCTCCATTGGATTTTGGGCTCCGATCTCATTACGAAAAGGTTTTGTGGGCGAAAATCCGTACAACCGGATAAAAAGTTATGGATCTTTAATGTTTAGGTCTCCTTTCGAGCTAAATACCTTATTACAAACCCGATGTATATTGAACACTAACCAAATTGGATGGTAAAATTTGCTCTCATTGGATGTAGGGCTCTGAGCACTTTCCAAAAAGGTGTTGTGCGCAAAAATCGGACAACCAGATCAAAATTTATGGCTGTTACAGTTTATGTGTCAAGAGGAGCCCTCGTCACCATTGCAACCCCCTGTATATTGACCACTAAAATGAGCTGGAAGGGTTTGTAATTGGGCTCCATTGGATGTACGCCTCTGAGCATATTCCGAAAAGGTGATGTGGGCAAAAATCAAACATACAAATCAAAAGTTATGTCTGTTGGAAGGCTTAGGTGTCATTTGGAGCGAAATTTCGCATTAGCGCTGCAACGCTCTAAATATTGACAACTAAATGAACTGGAATGGGTAAAACATGTGCTCCAATGAATGCAGTGCTACGAGCTCATTTCGAAAAGGTGTTTTGTGGTAAAATCAGGCAACCGGATCAAAAGTTGTTGCGGTTTAAAGTTTGAGTGTCATTTGGAGCTAAATATCTCATTTTCACTACAACCCACTGTAGATCAACCACAAACGAACTGGAATGGGTAAAACTTGTTGTCCATTGGATGTAGGGCTCCGAACTCATTCTGAAAAGGCGTTGGGCAAAAATCAGACAACCAGATCAAAAGTTATGGATGTTTGAAGTTCAGGTGCCAATTGGAGCAAAATCTCTCATTCAACTGCAATCCACTATACGTCGACCAATACATGAACTTGATCGTGTAAATCCTATTCCCCTTAGGATGTATGGCTCTGAGCTTTTTCCGAAAAGGTGTTTTGTGCAAAATCCGGACATCCGGATCTAAAGTTATAGCTGTTTGAAGTTTAGGTGTCAGTTGGAGCTAAATCCCACAATACCACTTCAACTAAATGTATATCGACCACTAAATGAACTACATTCGGTAAAACTTGCTCTCCATTGAATGTAGGGCTCAAAGCTCATTTCGAAGAGGTGTTGTGGGCAAAAATCACACAACCTGATCAAAAGTTATGGCTGTTTGAAGTTTAGGTGTCATTTGGAGCTACATTTTGCATTAACATTGAAACCCGCTCAATATAGACAACTAAATGAACTGTAATGGGTAAAACTCGTGCTTCAATGAATGTAGGGCTCCGATTTCATTCCTAAATGGTGTTGTGGGGGTAAAATCAGACAACCGAATCCAAAGTTATTGATGTTTAAAGTTTGAGTGTCATTTGGAGCTAAATCTCTCACTTTCACTACAAACCGCATCTAAAATTCTTTCATTTTAAAATTTATGGGTCATTTGGAGATAAATCTCGCATTACCACTACAACCCACTGTATATCGACCTCTAAACGACCTGAAATGGGTTAAATTCATTCTCCATTGGATTTTGGGCTCCGATCTCATTACGAAAAGGTTATGTGGGCGAAAATCGTACAACAGGATAAAAAGTTATGGATCTTTAAAGTTTAGGCCTCCTTTCGAGCTAAATACCTTATTACAAACCCGCTGTATATTGACCACAAAACAAACTCGATGGGTAAAATTTGCTCTCCATTGGATGTAGGGCTCCGAGCTCTTTCCAAAAATATGTTGTGCGCAAAAATCGGACAATCAGATCAAAAGTTATGGCTGTTACAGTTTATGTGTCAAGAGGAGCCATCGTCAACATTGCAACCCCATGTATATTGACCACTAAAATGAGCTGGAAGGGTTTATTTGGGCTCCATTGGATGTACGCCTCCGAGCATATTCGGAAAAGGTGATGTGGGCAAAAATCAAACATACAAATCAAAAGTTATGCCTGTTGGAAGGTTTAGGTGTCATTTGGAGCGAAATTTTGCATTATCGCTGCAACGCTCTAAATATTGACAACTAAATGAACTGGAATGGGTAAAGCATGTGCTCCAATGAATGCAGTGCTACGAGCTAATTTCGAAAAGGTGTTGTGTGGTAAAATCATGCAACCGGATCAAAAGTTGTTGCGGTTTAAAGTTTGAGTGTCATTTGGAGCTAAATCTCTCATTTTTTACAACAACCCACTGTAGATGAACCACAAACGAACTGGAATGGGTAAAACTTATTGTCCATTGGATGTAGGGCTCCGAACTAATTCCGAAAAGCCGTTGTGGGCAAAAATCAGACAACCTGATCAAAAGTTATGGATGTTTGAAGTTTAGGAGCCAATTGGAGCAAAATCTCTCATTTCAACTGCAATCCACTATACGTCGACCACTACATAAACTTGATCGAGTAAATCCTATTCCCCTTAGGATGTATGGCTCTGAGCTCTTTCCGAAATGGTGTTTTGTGTAAAATCCGGATCTAAAGTTATAGCTGTTTGAAGTTTAGGTGTCAGTTGGAGCTAAATCCCACACTACCACTTCAACTCAATGTATATCGACCACTAAATGAATTACATTGGGTAAAACATGCTCTCCATTGAATGTAGGGCTCAGAGCTCATTTCGAATAGGTGTTTTGGGCAAAAATCACACAACCTGATCAAAAGTTATGGCTGTTTGAAGTTTAGGTGTCATTTGGAGCTACATTTTGCATTAAAATTGACACCCGCTCAATATCGACAACTAATTGAACTGTAATTGGTAAACCTCGTGCTTCAATGAATGTAGGGCTCCAATCTCATTCCTAAATGGTGTTGTGGTGGTAAAATCAGACAACCGAATCAAAAGTCATTGCTGTTTAAAGTTTGAGTGTCATTTGGAACTAAATCTCTCACTTTCACACAAACCGCATTTAAAATTCTTTCATTTTGAAATTTATGAGTCATTTGGAGCTAAATCTCGCATTACCACTACAACCCATTGTATATCGACCTCTAAACGACCTTGAATGGGTTAAATTCGTTCTCCATTGGATTTTGGGCTCCGATCTCATTCCGAAAAGGTTTTGTGGGCGAAAATCGTACAACCGGATAAAAAGTTATGGATCTTTAAAGTTTAGTTCTCCTTTCGAGCTAAATACCTTATTACAAACCCGCTGTATATTGACCACAAAACAAACTGGATAGGTAAAATTTGCTCTCCATCGGATGTAGGGCTCCGAGCTCTTTCCAAAAAGGTGTGCGCAAAAATCGGACAACCAGATCAAAAGTTATGGCTGTTATAGTTTGTGTCAAGAGGAGCCCTCGTCACCATTGTAACCCCCTGTATATTGCCACTAAAATGAGCTGGAAGGATTTTTTAATTCGGATCCATTGGATGTACGCCTCCGAGCATATTCCGAAATGGTGATGTGGGCAAAAATCAAACATACAAATCAAAAGTTATGCCTGTTGGAAGGTTTAGGTGTCATTTGGAGCGAAATTTCGCATTAACGCTGCAACGCTCTAAATATTTACAACTAAATGAACTGGAATGGGTAAACCATGTGCTCCAATGAATGTAGTGCTACGAGCTCATTTCAAAAAGGTGTTGTGTGATAAAATCAGGCAACCAGATCAAAAGTTGTTGCGGTTTAAAGTTTGAGTGTCATTTGGAGCTAAATCTCTCATTTTTCACTACAACCCACTGTAGATCAACAACAAATGAACTGGAATGGGTAAAACTTGTTTTACATTGGATGTAGGGCTCCGATCTCATTCCGAAAAGGAGTTGTGGGCAAAAATCAGACAACCGGATCAAAAGTTAGGGATGTTTGAAGTTTAGGTGCTAATTGGAGCAAAATCTCTCATTTCAACTGCAATCCACTATACGTCGACTACTAAATGAACTTGATCGAGTAAATCCTATTCCCCTTAGGATGTATGGCTCTGAGCTCTTTCCGAAAAGTTGTTTTGTGCAAAATCCGGACATCCGGATCTAATGTTATAGCTGTTTGAAGTTTAGGTGTCAGTTGGAGCTAAATCCCACATTACCACTTCAACTCAATGTATATCGACCACTAAATGAACTACATTGGGTAAAACTTGCTCTCCCTTGAATGTAGGGCTCATAGCTCATTTCGAAGAGGTGTTGTGGGCAAAAATCACACAACTTGATCAAAAGTTATTGCTGTTTGAAGTTTAGGTGTCATTTGGAGCTACATTTTGCATTAACATTGAAACCCGCTCAATATAGACAACTAAATGAACTGCAATGGGTAAAACTCGTGCTTCAATGAATGTAGGGCTCCGATCTCATTCCTAAATGGTGTTGTAGGGGTAAAATCAGGCAACCGAATCAAAAGTTATTGATGTTTAAAGTTTGAGTGTCATTTGGAGCTAAATCTCTCACTTTCACTATAAACCACATCTAAAATTCTTTCATTTTGAAATTTATGGGTCATTTGGAGCTAAATCTCGCATTACCACTATAACCCACTGTATATCGACCTCTAAACGACTTGGAATGGGTTAAATTCATTCTCCATTGGATTTTGGGCTCCGATCTCATTACGAAAAGGTTTTGTGGGCGAAAATCGTACAACCAGATAAAAAGTTATGGATCTTTAAAGTTTAGGTCTCCTTTCGAGCTAAATACCTTATTACAAACCCGCTGTATATTGACCAAAAAACAAACTGGATGGGTAAAATTTGCTCTCCATTGGATGTAGGGCTCCGAGCTCTTTCCAAAAAGGTGTTGTGCGCAAAAATCGGACAACCAGATCAAAAGTTATGGCTGTTATAGTTTATGTGTCAAGAGGAGCCCTCGTCACCATTGCAACCCCCTGTATATTGACCACTAAAATGAGCTGGAAGGGTTTATAATTGGGATCCATTGGATGTACGCCTCCGAGCATATTCCGAAAAGGTGATGTGTGCAAAAATCAAACATATAAATCAAAAGTTATGTCTGTTGGAAGGTTTAGGTGTCATTTGGAGTGAAATTTATCATTACCGCTGCAACGCTCTAAATATTGACAACTAAATGAACTGGAATGGGTAAACCATGTGCTCCAATGAATGCAGTGCTATGAGCTCATTTCGAAAAGGTGTTGTGTGGTAAAATCGGGCAACCGGATCAAAAGTTGTTGCGGTTTAAAGTTTGAGTGTCATTTTGAGCTAAATCTCTCATTTTCACTACAACCCACTGTAGATCAACCACAAACGAACTGGAATGGGTAAAACTTGTTTTCCATTGGATGTAGGGCTCCGATCTCATTCTGAAAAGGCGTTGTGGGAAAAAAACAGACAACTGAATCAAAAGTTATGGATGTTTGAAGTTTAGGTGCCAATTGGAGCAAAATCCCCCATTTCAACTGCAATCCACTATGCATTGACCACTAAATGAACTTGATCGAGTAAATCCTATTCCCCTTAGGATGTATGGCTCGGAGCTCTTTCCGAAAAGGTGTTTTGTGCAAAATCCGGACATCCAGATCTAAAGTTATAGCAGTTTGAAGTTTAGGTGTCTGTTGGAGCTAAATCCCACATTACCACTTCAACTCAATGTATATCGACCACTAAATGAACTACATTAGGTAAAACTTGCTCTCCATTGAATGTAGGGCTCAGAGCTCATTTCGAAGAGGTGTTGTGGGCAAAAAACACACAACCTGATCAAAAGTTATGGCTGTTTAAAGTTTAGGTGTCATTTGTAGCTACATTTTGCATTAACATTGAAACCTGCTCACTATCGACAACTAAATGAACTGTAATGGGTAAAACTCGTGGTTAATGAATGTAGGGCTCCGATCTCTTTCCTAAATGGTGTTGTGGGGGTAAAATTAGAAAACCGAATCAAAAGTTATTGATGTTTAAAGTTTGAGTGTCATTTTGAGCAAAATCTCTCACTTTCACTACAAACCGCATCTAAAATTCTTTCATTTTGAAATTTTTGGGTCATTTGGAGCTAAATCTCGCATTACCACTACAACCCACTGTATATTGACCTCTAAACGACCTGGAATGGGTTAAATTCATTCTCCATTGGATTTTGGGCTCCGATCTCATTACCAAAAGGTTTTGTGGGCGAAAATCGTACAACCGGATAAAAAGTTATGGATCTTTAAAGTTTAGGTCTCCTTTCGAGCTAAATACCTAATTACAAACCCTCTGTATATTGACCACAAAACAAACTGGATGGGTAAAATTTGCTCTCCATTGGATGTAGGGCTCCGAGCTCTTTCCAAAAAGGTGTTGTGCGCAAAAATCGGACAACCAGATCAAAAGTTATGGCTGTTACAGTTTATGTGTCAAGAGGAGCCCTCGTCACCATTGCAACCCCCTGTATATTGACCACTAAAATGAGCTGGAAGGGTTTATAATTGGGATCCATTGGATGTACGCCTCCGAGCGTATTCCGAAAAGGTGATGTGTGCAAAAATCAAACATACAAATCAAAAGTTATGCCTGTTGGAAGGTTTATGTGTCATTTGGAGCGAAATTTTGCATTACCGCTGCAACACTCTAAATATTGACAACGAAATGAACTGGAATGGGTAAAGCATGTGCTCCAATGAATGCAGTGCTACGAGCTCATTTCGAAAAAGTGTTTTGTGGTTAAATCAGGCAACCGGATCAAAAGTTGTTGTGGTTTAAGGTTTGAGTGTCATTTGGAGCTAAATCTCTCATTTTTTACTACAACCCACTGTAGATCAACCACAAACGAACTGGAATGGGTAAAACTTGTTGTCCATTGGATGTAGGGCTCCAATCTCATTCCGAAAAGGCGTTGTGGGCAAAAATCAGACAACCAGATCAAAAGTTATGGATGTTTGAAGTTTAGGTGCCAATTGGAGCAAAATCCCTCATTTCAACTGCAATCCACTATACGTCGACCACTAAATGAACTTGATCGAGTAAATCCTATTGCCCTTAGGATGTATGGCTCATAGCTCTTTCCGAAATGGTGTTTTGTGCAAAATCCGGACATCCGGATCTAAAGTTATAGCTGTTTGAAGTTTAGGTGTCAGTTGGAGCTAAATCCCACATTACCACTTCCACTCAATGTATATCGACCACTAAATGAACTACATTGGGTAAAACTTGCTCTCCATTGAATGTAGGGCTCAGAGTTCATTTCGAAGAGGTGTTGTGGGCAAAAATCACACAACCTGATCAAAAGTTATGGCTGTTTGAAGTTTAGGTGTTATTTGGAGCTACATTATGTATTAACATTGCAACACGCTCAATATAGACAACTAAATGAACTGTAATGGGTAAAACTTGTGCTTCAATGAATGTAGGGCTCCGATCTCATTCCTAAATGGTGTTGTGGGGGTAAAATCAGACAACCGAATCAAAAGTTATTGTTGTTTAAAGTTTGAGTGTCATTTGGAGCTAAATCTCTCACTTTCACTACAAACCGCATCTAAAATTCGTTCATTTTGAAATTTATGTGTTATTTGGAGCTAAATCTCGCATTACCACTACAACCCACTGTATATCGACCTCTAAACGACCTGGAATGGGTTAAATTCGTTCTCCATTGAATTTTGGGCTCCGATCTCATTACGAAAAGGTTTTGTGGGCGAAAATCGTACAACCGGATAAAAAGTTATGGATCATTAAAGTTTAGGTCTCCTTTCGAGCTAAATACCTTATTACAAACCCGATGTATATTGAACACTAACCAAATTTGATGGGTAAAATTTGCTCTCCATTGGATGTAGGGCTCCGAGCTCTTTCCAAAAAGGTGTTGTGCACAAAAATCGGACAACCAGATCAAAATTTATGGCTGTTACAGTTTATGTGTCAAGAGGAGCCCTCATCACCATTGCAACCCCCTGTATATTGACCACTAAAATGAGCTGGAAGGGTTTGTAATTGGGCTCCATTGGATGTACGCCTCCGAGCATATTCCGAAAAGGTGATGTGGGCAAAAATCAAACATACAAATCAAAAGTTATGTCTGTTGGAAGGTTTAGGTGTCATTTGGAGCGAAATTTCGCATTAGCACTGCAACGCTCTAAATATTTACAACTAAATGAACTGGAATGGGTAAACCATGTGCTCCAATGAATGTAGTGCTACGAGCTCATTTCAAAAAGGTGTTGTGTGATAAAATCAGGCAACCAGATCAAAAGTTGTTGCGGTTTAAAGTTTGAGTGTCATTTGGAGCTAAATCTCTCATTTTTCACTACAACCCACTGTAGATCAACAACAAATGAACTGGAATGGGTAAAACTTGTTTTACATTGGATGTAGGGCTCCGATCTCATTCCGAAAAGGAGTTGTGGGCAAAAATCAGACAACCGGATCAAAAGTTAGGGATGTTTGAAGTTTAGGTGCTAATTGGAGCAAAATCTCTCATTTCAACTGCAATCCACTATACGTCGACTACTAAATGAACTTGATCGAGTAAATCCTATTCCCCTTAGGATGTATGGCTCGGAGCTCTTTCCGAAAAGGTGTTTTGTGCAAAATCCGGACATCCGGATCTAAAGTTATAGCAGTTTGAAGTTTAGGTGTCAGTTAGAGCTAAATCCCACATTACCACTTCAACACAATGTATATCGACCACTAAATGAACTACATTGGGTAAAACTTGCTCTCCCTTGAATGTAGGGCTCATAGCTCATTTCGAAGAGGTGTTGTGGGCAAAAATCACACAACTTGATCAAAAGTTATTGCTGTTTGAAGTTTAGGTGTCATTTGGAGCTACATTTTGCATTAACATTGAAACCCGCTCAATATAGACAACTAAATGAACTGCAATGGGTAAAACTCGTGCTTCAATGAATGTAGGGCTCCGATCTCATTCCTAAATGGTGTTGTAGGGGTAAAATCAGGCAACCGAATCAAAAGTTATTGATGTTTAAAGTTTGAGTGTCATTTGGAGCTAAATCTCTCACTTTCACTATAAACCACATCTAAAATTCTTTCATTTTGAAATTTATGGGTCATTTGGAGTTAAATCTCGCATTACCACTATAACCCACTGTATATCGACCTCTAAACGACTTGGAATGGGTTAAATTCATTCTCCATTGGATTTTGGGCTCCGATCTCATTACGAAAAGGTTTTGTGGGCGAAAATCGTACAACCAGATAAAAAGTTATGGATCTTTAAAGTTTAGGTCTCCTTTCGAGCTAAATACCTTATTACAAACCCGCTGTATATTGACCAAAAAACAAACTGGATGGGTAAAATTTGCTCTCCATTGGATGTAGGGCTCCGAGCTCTTTCCAAAAAGGTGTTGTGCGCAAAAATCGGACAACCAGATCAAAAGTTATGGCTGTTATAGTTTATGTGTCAAGAGGAGCCCTCGTCACCATTGCAACCCCCTGTATATTGACCACTAAAATGAGCTGGAAGGGTTTATAATTGGGATCCATTGGATGTACGCCTCCGAGCATATTCCGAAAAGGTGATGTGTGCAAAAATCAAACATATAAATCAAAAGTTATGTCTGTTGGAAGGTTTAGGTGTCATTTGGAGTGAAATTTATCATTACCGCTGCAACGCTCTAAATATTGACAACTAAATGAACTGGAATGGGTAAACCATGTGCTCCAATGAATGCAGTGCTATGAGCTCATTTCGAAAAGGTGTTGTGTGGTAAAATCGGGCAACCGGATCAAAAGTTGTTGCGGTTTAAAGTTTGAGTGTCATTTTGAGCTAAATCTCTCATTTTCACTACAACCCACTGTAGATCAACCACAAACGAACTGGAATGGGTAAAACTTGTTTTCCATTGGATGTAGGGCTCCGATCTCATTCTGAAAAGGCGTTGTGGGAAAAAAACAGACAACCGAATCAAAAGTTATGGATGTTTGAAGTTTAGGTGCCAATTGGAGCAAAATCCCCCATT
The DNA here is from genome assembly GCA_033032865.1 of Dactylorhiza incarnata. NCBI lineage: Eukaryota > Viridiplantae > Streptophyta > Magnoliopsida > Asparagales > Orchidaceae > Dactylorhiza > Dactylorhiza incarnata. Next base: position 76,376 of record JAWHQI010001213.1, read on the forward strand.
TCAACTGCAATCCACTATGCATTGACCACTAAATGAACTTGATCGAGTAAATCCTATTCCCCTTAGGATGTATGGCTCGGAGCTCTTTCCGAAAAGGTGTTTTGTGCAAAATCCGGACATCCAGATCTAAAGTTATAGCAGTTTGAAGTTTAGGTGTCTGTTGGAGCTAAATCCCACATTACCACTTCAACTCAATGTATATCGACCACTAAATGAACTACATTAGGTAAAACTTGCTCTCCATTGAATGTAGGGCTCAGAGCTCATTTCGAAGAGGTGTTGTGGGCAAAAAACACACAACCTGATCAAAAGTTATGGCTGTTTAAAGTTTAGGTGTCATTTGTAGCTACATTTTGCATTAACATTGAAACCTGCTCACTATCGACAACTAAATGAACTGTAATGGGTAAAACTCGTGGTTCAATGAATGTAGGGCTCCGATCTCTTTCCTAAATGGTGTTGTGGGGGTAAAATTAGAAAACCGAATCAAAAGTTATTGATGTTTAAAGTTTGAGTGTCATTTTGAGCAAAATCTCTCACTTTCACTACAAACCGCATCTAAAATTCTTTCATTTTGAAATTTTTGGGTCATTTGGAGCTAAATCTCGCATTACCACTACAACCCACTGTATATTGACCTCTAAACGACCTGGAATGGGTTAAATTCATTCTCCATTGGATTTTGGGCTCCGATCTCATTACCAAAAGGTTTTGTGGGCGAAAATCGTACAACCGGATAAAAAGTTATGGATCTTTAAAGTTTAGGTCTCCTTTCGAGCTAAATACCTAATTACAAACCCTCTGTATATTGACCACAAAACAAACTGGATGGGTAAAATTTGCTCTCCATTGGATGTAGGGCTCCGAGCTCTTTCCAAAAAGGTGTTGTGCGCAAAAATCGGACAACCAGATCAAAAGTTATGGCTGTTACAGTTTATGTGTCAAGAGGAGCCCTCGTCACCATTGCAACCCCCTGTATATTGACCACTAAAATGAGCTGGAAGGGTTTATAATTGGGATCCATTGGATGTACGCCTCCGAGCGTATTCCGAAAAGGTGATGTGTGCAAAAATCAAACATACAAATCAAAAGTTATGCCTGTTGGAAGGTTTATGTGTCATTTGGAGCGAAATTTTGCATTACCGCTGCAACACTCTAAATATTGACAACGAAATGAACTGGAATGGGTAAAGCATGTGCTCCAATGAATGCAGTGCTACGAGCTCATTTCGAAAAAGTGTTTTGTGGTTAAATCAGGCAACCGGATCAAAAGTTGTTGTGGTTTAAGGTTTGAGTGTCATTTGGAGCTAAATCTCTCATTTTTTACTACAACCCACTGTAGATCAACCACAAACGAACTGGAATGGGTAAAACTTGTTGTCCATTGGATGTAGGGCTCCAATCTCATTCCGAAAAGGCGTTGTGGGCAAAAATCAGACAACCAGATCAAAAGTTATGGATGTTTGAAGTTTAGGTGCCAATTGGAGCAAAATCCCTCATTTCAACTGCAATCCACTATACGTCGACCACTAAATGAACTTGATCGAGTAAATCCTATTGCCCTTAGGATGTATGGCTCATAGCTCTTTCCGAAATGGTGTTTTGTGCAAAATCCGGACATCCGGATCTAAAGTTATAGCTGTTTGAAGTTTAGGTGTCAGTTGGAGCTAAATCCCACATTACCACTTCCACTCAATGTATATCGACCACTAAATGAACTACATTGGGTAAAACTTGCTCTCCATTGAATGTAGGGCTCAGAGTTCATTTCGAAGAGGTGTTGTGGGCAAAAATCACACAACCTGATCAAAAGTTATGGCTGTTTGAAGTTTAGGTGTTATTTGGAGCTACATTATGTATTAACATTGCAACACGCTCAATATAGACAACTAAATGAACTGTAATGGGTAAAACTTGTGCTTCAATGAATGTAGGGCTCCGATCTCATTCCTAAATGGTGTTGTGGGGGTAAAATCAGACAACCGAATCAAAAGTTATTGTTGTTTAAAGTTTGAGTGTCATTTGGAGCTAAATCTCTCACTTTCACTACAAACCGCATCTAAAATTCGTTCATTTTGAAATTTATGTGTTATTTGGAGCTAAATCTCGCATTACCACTACAACCCACTGTATATCGACCTCTAAACGACCTGGAATGGGTTAAATTCGTTCTCCATTGAATTTTGGGCTCCGATCTCATTACGAAAAGGTTTTGTGGGCGAAAATCGTACAACCGGATAAAAAGTTATGGATCATTAAAGTTTAGGTCTCCTTTCGAGCTAAATACCTTATTACAAACCCGATGTATATTGAACACTAACCAAATTTGATGGGTAAAATTTGCTCTCCATTGGATGTAGGGCTCCGAGCTCTTTCCAAAAAGGTGTTGTGCACAAAAATCGGACAACCAGATCAAAATTTATGGCTGTTACAGTTTATGTGTCAAGAGGAGCCCTCATCACCATTGCAACCCCCTGTATATTGACCACTAAAATGAGCTGGAAGGGTTTGTAATTGGGCTCCATTGGATGTACGCCTCCGAGCATATTCCGAAAAGGTGATGTGGGCAAAAATCAAACATACAAATCAAATGTTATGTCTGTTGGAAGGTTTAGGTGTCATTTGGAGCGAAATTTCGCATTAGCACTGCAACGCTCTAAATATTTACAACTAAATGAACTGGAATGGGTAAACCATGTGCTCCAATGAATGTAGTGCTACGAGCTCATTTCAAAAAGGTGTTGTGTGATAAAATCAGGCAACCAGATCAAAAGTTGTTGCGGTTTAAAGTTTGAGTGTCATTTGGAGCTAAATCTCTCATTTTTCACTACAACCCACTGTAGATCAACAACAAATGAACTGGAATGGGTAAAACTTGTTTTACATTGGATGTAGGGCTCCGATCTCATTCCGAAAAGGAGTTGTGGGCAAAAATCAGACAACCGGATCAAAAGTTAGGGATGTTTGAAGTTTAGGTGCTAATTGGAGCAAAATCTCTCATTTCAACTGCAATCCACTATACGTCGACTACTAAATGAACTTGATCGAGTAAATCCTATTCCCCTTAGGATGTATGGCTCGGAGCTCTTTCCGAAAAGGTGTTTTGTGCAAAATCCGGACATCCGGATCTAAAGTTATAGCAGTTTGAAGTTTAGGTGTCAGTTAGAGCTAAATCCCACATTACCACTTCAACACAATGTATATCGACCACTAAATGAACTACATTGGGTAAAACTTGCTCTCCCTTGAATGTAGGGCTCATAGCTCATTTCGAAGAGGTGTTGTGGGCAAAAATCACACAACTTGATCAAAAGTTATTGCTGTTTGAAGTTTAGGTGTCATTTGGAGCTACATTTTGCATTAACATTGAAACCCGCTCAATATAGACAACTAAATGAACTGCAATGGGTAAAACTCGTGCTTCAATGAATGTAGGGCTCCGATCTCATTCCTAAATGGTGTTGTAGGGGTAAAATCAGGCAACCGAATCAAAAGTTATTGATGTTTAAAGTTTGAGTGTCATTTGGAGCTAAATCTCTCACTTTCACTATAAACCACATCTAAAATTCTTTCATTTTGAAATTTATGGGTCATTTGGAGCTAAATCTCGCATTACCACTATAACCCACTGTATATCGACCTCTAAACGACTTGGAATGGGTTAAATTCATTCTCCATTGGATTTTGGGCTCCGATCTCATTACGAAAAGGTTTTGTGGGCGAAAATCGTACAACCAGATAAAAAGTTATGGATCTTTAAAGTTTAGGTCTCCTTTCGAGCTAAATACCTTATTACAAACCCGCTGTATATTGACCAAAAAACAAACTGGATGGGTAAAATTTGCTCTCCATTGGATGTAGGGCTCCGAGCTCTTTCCAAAAAGGTGTTGTGCGCAAAAATCGGACAACCAGATCAAAAGTTATGGCTGTTATAGTTTATGTGTCAAGAGGAGCCCTCGTCACCATTGCAACCCCCTGTATATTGACCACTAAAATGAGCTGGAAGGGTTTATAATTGGGATCCATTGGATGTACGCCTCCGAGCATATTCCGAAAAGGTGATGTGTGCAAAAATCAAACATATAAATCAAAAGTTATGTCTGTTGGAAGGTTTAGGTGTCATTTGGAGTGAAATTTATCATTACCGCTGCAACGCTCTAAATATTGACAACTAAATGAACTGGAATGGGTAAACCATGTGCTCCAATGAATGCAGTGCTATGAGCTCATTTCGAAAAGGTGTTGTGTGGTAAAATCGGGCAACCGGATCAAAAGTTGTTGCGGTTTAAAGTTTGAGTGTCATTTTGAGCTAAATCTCTCATTTTCACTACAACCCACTGTAGATCAACCACAAACGAACTGGAATGGGTAAAACTTGTTTTCCATTGGATGTAGGGCTCCGATCTCATTCTGAAAAGGCGTTGTGGGAAAAAAACAGACAACCGAATCAAAAGTTATGGATGTTTGAAGTTTAGGTGCCAATTGGAGCAAAATCCCCCATTTCAACTGCAATCCACTATGCATTGACCACTAAATGAACTTGATCGAGTAAATCCTATTCCCCTTAGGATGTATGGCTCGGAGCTCTTTCCGAAAAGGTGTTTTGTGCAAAATCCGGACATCCAGATCTAAAGTTATAGCAGTTTGAAGTTTAGGTGTCTGTTGGAGCTAAATCCCACATTACCACTTCAACTCAATGTATATCGACCACTAAATGAACTACATTAGGTAAAACTTGCTCTCCATTGAATGTAGGGCTCAGAGCTCATTTCGAAGAGGTGTTGTGGGCAAAAAACACACAACCTGATCAAAAGTTATGGCTGTTTAAAGTTTAGGTGTCATTTGTAGCTACATTTTGCATTAACATTGAAACCTGCTCACTATCGACAACTAAATGAACTGTAATGGGTAAAACTCGTGGTTCAATGAATGTAGGGCTCCGATCTCTTTCCTAAATGGTGTTGTGGGGGTAAAATTAGAAAACCGAATCAAAAGTTATTGATGTTTAAAGTTTGAGTGTCATTTTGAGCAAAATCTCTCACTTTCACTACAAACCGCATCTAAAATTCTTTCATTTTGAAATTTTTGGGTCATTTGGAGCTAAATCTCGCATTACCACTACAACCCACTGTATATTGACCTCTAAACGACCTGGAATGGGTTAAATTCATTCTCCATTGGATTTTGGGCTCCGATCTCATTACCAAAAGGTTTTGTGGGCGAAAATCGTACAACCGGATAAAAAGTTATGGATCTTTAAAGTTTAGGTCTCCTTTCGAGCTAAATACCTAATTACAAACCCTCTGTATATTGACCACAAAACAAACTGGATGGGTAAAATTTGCTCTCCATTGGATGTAGGGCTCCGAGCTCTTTCCAAAAAGGTGTTGTGCGCAAAAATCGGACAACCAGATCAAAAGTTATGGCTGTTACAGTTTATGTGTCAAGAGGAGCCCTCGTCACCATTGCAACCCCCTGTATATTGACCACTAAAATGAGCTGGAAGGGTTTATAATTGGGATCCATTGGATGTACGCCTCCGAGCGTATTCCAAAAAGGTGATGTGTGCAAAAATCAAACATACAAATCAAAAGTTATGCCTGTTGGAAGGTTTATGTGTCATTTGGAGCGAAATTTTGCATTACCGCTGCAACACTCTAAATATTGACAACGAAATGAACTGGAATGGGTAAAGCATGTGCTCCAATGAATGCAGTGCTACGAGCTCATTTCGAAAAAGTGTTTTGTGGTTAAATCAGGCAACCGGATCAAAAGTTGTTGTGGTTTAAGGTTTGAGTGTCATTTGGAGCTAAATCTCTCATTTTTTACTACAACCCACTGTAGATCAACCACAAACGAACTGGAATGGGTAAAACTTGTTGTCCATTGGATGTAGGGCTCCAATCTCATTCCGAAAAGGCGTTGTGGGCAAAAATCAGACAACCAGATCAAAAGTTATGGATGTTTGAAGTTTAGGTGCCAATTGGAGCAAAATCCCTCATTTCAACTGCAATCCACTATACGTCGACCACTAAATGAACTTGATCGAGTAAATCCTATTGCCCTTAGGATGTATGGCTCATAGCTCTTTCCGAAATGGTGTTTTGTGCAAAATCCGGACATCCGGATCTAAAGTTATAGCTGTTTGAAGTTTAGGTGTCAGTTGGAGCTAAATCCCACATTACCACTTCCACTCAATGTATATCGACCACTAAATGAACTACATTGGGTAAAACTTGCTCTCCATTGAATGTAGGGCTCAGAGTTCATTTCGAAGAGGTGTTGTGGGCAAAAATCACACAACCTGATCAAAAGTTATGGCTGTTTGAAGTTTAGGTGTTATTTGGAGCTACATTATGTATTAACATTGCAACACGCTCAATATAGACAACTAAATGAACTGTAATGGGTAAAACTTGTGCTTCAATGAATGTAGGGCTCCGATCTCATTCCTAAATGGTGTTGTGGGGGTAAAATCAGACAACCGAATCAAAAGTTATTGTTGTTTAAAGTTTGAGTGTCATTTGGAGCTAAATCTCTCACTTTCACTACAAACCGCATCTAAAATTCGTTCATTTTGAAATTTATGTGTTATTTGGAGCTAAATCTCGCATTACCACTACAACCCACTGTATATCGACCTCTAAACGACCTGGAATGGGTTAAATTCGTTCTCCATTGAATTTTGGGCTCCGATCTCATTACGAAAAGGTTTTGTGGGCGAAAATCGTACAACCGGATAAAAAGTTATGGATCATTAAAGTTTAGGTCTCCTTTCGAGCTAAATACCTTATTACAAACCCGATGTATATTGAACACTAACCAAATTTGATGGGTAAAATTTGCTCTCCATTGGATGTAGGGCTCCGAGCTCTTTCCAAAAAGGTGTTGTGCACAAAAATCGGACAACCAGATCAAAATTTATGGCTGTTACAGTTTATGTGTCAAGAGGAGCCCTCATCACCATTGCAACCCCCTGTATATTGACCACTAAAATGAGCTGGAAGGGTTTGTAATTGGGCTCCATTGGATGTACGCCTCCGAGCATATTCCGAAAAGGTGATGTGGGCAAAAATCAAACATACAAATCAAATGTTATGTCTGTTGGAAGGTTTAGGTGTCATTTGGAGCGAAATTTCGCATTAGCACTGCAACGCTCTAAATATTGACAACTAAATGAACTGGAATGGGTAAAACATGTGCTCCAATGAATGCAGTGCTACGAGCTCATTTCGAAAAGGTGTTGTGTGGTAAAATCAGGCAATCGGATCAAAAGTTGTTGCGGTTTAAAGTTTGAGTGTCATTTGGAGCTAAATATCTCATTTTCACTACAACCCAATATAGATCAACCACAAACGAACTGGAATGGGTAAAACTTGTTATCCATTGGATGTAGGGCTCCGAACTCATTCTGAAAAGGCGTTGTGGGCAAAAATCAGACAACCAGATCAAAAGTTATGGATGTTTAAAGTTTAGGTGCCAATTGGAGCAAAATCTCTCATTTCAACTGCAATCCACTATACGTCGACCACTACATGAACTTGATCGTGTAAATCCTATTCCACTTAGGATGTATGGCTCTGAGCTCTTTCCGAAAAGGTGTTTTGTGCAAAATCCGGACATCCGGATCTAAAGTTATAGCTGTTTGAAGTTTAGGTGTCAGTTGGAGCTAAATCCCAAAATACCACTTCAACTCAATGTATATCGACCACTAAATGAACTACATTCGGTAAAACTTGCTCTCCATTGAATGTAGGGCTCAAAGCTCATTTCGAAGAGGTGTTATGGGCAAAAATCACACAACCTGATCAAAAGTTATTGCTGTTTGAAATTTAGGTGTCATTTGGAGCTACATTTTGCATTAACATAGAAACCCGCTCAATATAGACAACTAAATGAACTGTAATGGGTAAAACTCGTGCTTCAATGAATGTAGGGCTTCGATCTCATTCTTAAATGGTGTTGTGGGAGTAAAATCAGACAACCGAATCCAAAGTTATTGATGTTTAAAGTTTGAGTGTCATTTGGAGCTAAATGTCTCACTTTCACTAGAAACCGCATCTAAAATTCTTTCATTTTAAAATTTATGGGTCATTTGGAGATAAATCTCGCATTACCTATACAACCCACTGTATATCGACCTCTAAACGACCTGGAATGGGTTAAATTCATTCTCCATTGGATTTTGGGCTCCGATCTCATTACGAAAAGGTTATGTGGGCGAAAATCGTACAACCGGATAAAAAGTTATGGATCTTTAAAGTTTAGGCCTCCTTTCGAGCTAAATACCTTATTACAAACTCGCTGTATATTGACCACAAAACAAACTCAATGGGTAAAATTTGCTCTCCATTGGATGTAGGGCTCCGAGCTCTTTCCAAAAAAGTGTTGTGCGCAAAAATCGGACAACCAGATCAAAAGTTGTGGCTGTTACAGTTTATGTGTCAAGAGGAGCCATCGTCACCATTGCAACCCCCTGTATATTGACCACTAAAATGAGATGGAAGGGTTTATAATTGGGCTCCATTGGATGTACGCCTCCGAGCATATTCCGAAATGGTGATGTGGGCAAAAATCAAACATACAAATCAAAAGTTATGCCTGTTGGAAGGTTTCGGTGTCATTTGGAGCGAAATTTCGCATTAACGCTGCAACGCTCTAAATATTGACAACTAAATGAACTGGAATGGGTAAACCATGTGCTCCAATGAATGCAGTGCTACGAGCTCATTTCAAAAAGGTGTTGTGTGATAAAATCAGGCAACCGGATCAAAAGTTTTTGCGGTTTAAAGTTTGAGTGTCATTTGGAGCTAAATCTCTCATTTTTTACTACAACCCACTGTAGATCAACCACAAACGAACTGGAATGGGTAAAACTTGTTTTCCATTGGATGTAGGGCTCGGATCTCATTCCGAAAAGGAGTTGTGGGCAAAAATCAGACAACCGGATCAAAAGTTAGGGATGTTTGAAGTTTAGGTGCCAATTAGAGCAAAATCTCTCATTTCAACTGCAATCCACTATACGTCGACCACTAAATGAACTTGATCGAGTAAATCCTATTCCCCTTAGGATGTATGGCTCGGAGCTCTTTCCAAAAAGGTGCTTTGTGCAAAATCCAGACATCCGGATCTAAAGTTATAGCAGTTTGAAGTTTAGGTGTCAGTTGGAGCTAAATCCCACATTACCACTTCAACACAATGTATATCGACCACTAAATGAACTACATTGGGTAAAACTTGCTCTCCCTTGAATGTAGGGCTCATAGCTCATTTCGGGTGTTGTGGGCAAAAATCACACAACTTGATCAAAAGTTATGGCTGTTTGAAGTTTAGGTGTCATTTAGAGCTACATTTTGCATTAACATTGAAACCCGCTCAATATAGACAACTAAATGAACTGCAATGGGTAAAACTCGTGCTTCAATGAATGTAGGGCTCCGATCTCATTCCTAAATGGTGTTGTGGGGGTAAAATCAGACAACCGAATCAAAAGTTATTGATGTTTAAAGTTTGAGTGTCATTTGGAGCTAAATCTCTCACTTTCACTATAAACCGCATCTAAAATTCTTTCATTTTGAAATTTATGGGTCATTTGGAGCTAAATCTCGCATTACCACTACAACCCACTGTATATCGACCTCTAAACGACTTGGAATGGGTTAAATTCATTCTCCATTGGATTTTGGGCTCCGATCTCATTACGAAAAGGTTTTGTGGGCGAAAATCGTACAACCAGATAAAAAGTTATGGATCTTTAAAGTTTAGGTCTCCTTTCGAGCTAAATACCTTATTACAAACCCGCTGTATATTGACCAAAAAACAAACTGGATGGGTAAAATTTGCTCTCCATTGGATGTAGAGCTCCGATCTCTTTCCAAAAAGGTGTTGTGCTCAAAAATCGGACACCCAGATCAAAAGTTATGGCTGTTACAGTTTATGTGTCAAGAGGAGCCCTCGTCACCATTGCAACCCCCTGTATATTGACCACTAAAATGAGCTGGAAGGGTTTATAATTGGGATCCATTGGATGTACGCCTCCGAGCATATTCCGAAAAGGTGATGTGGGCAAAAATCAAACATATAAATCAAAAGTTATGCCTGTTGGAAGGTTTAGGTGTCATTTGGAGCGAAATTTATCATTACCGCTGCAACGCTCTAAATATTGACAACTAAATGAACTGGAATGGGTAAACCATGTGCTCCAATGAATGCAGTGCTATGAGCTCATTTCGAAAAGGTGTTTTGTGGTAAAATCGGGCAACCGGATCAACAGTTGTTGCGGTTTAAAGTTTGAGTGTCATTTTGAGCTAAATCTCTCATTTTCACTACAACCCACTATAGATCAACCACAAACGAACTGGAATAGGTAAAACTTGTTGTTCATTGGATGTAGGGCTCCGATCTCATTCTGAAAAGGCATTGTGGGAAAAAAACAGACAACCGGATCAAAAGTTATGGATGTTTGAAGTTTAGGTGCCAATTGGAGCAAAATCCCTCATTTCAACTACAATCCACTATACATTGACCACTAAATGAACTTGATCGAGTAAATCTTATTCCCCTTAGGATGTATGGCTCGGAGCTCTTTCCGAAAAGGTGTTTTGTGCAAAATCCGGACATCCGGATCTAAAGTTATAGCAGTTTGAAGTTTAGGTGTCTGTTGGAGCTAAATCCCACATTACCACTTCAACTCAATGTATATCGACCACTAAATGAACTACATTAGGTAAAACTTGCTCTCCATTGAATGTAGGGCTCAGAGCTCATTTCGAAGAGGTGTTGTGGGCAAAAATCTCACAACCTGATCAAAAGTTATGGCTGTTTAAAGTTTAGGTGTCATTTGTAGCTACATTTTGCATTAACATTGAAACCCGCTCACTATCGACAACTAAATGAATTGTAATGGGTAAAACTCATGCTTCAATGAATGCAGGGCTCCGATCTCTTTCCTAAATAGTGTTGTGGGGGTAAAATTAGACAACCGAATCAAAAGTTATTGATGTTTAAAGTTTGAGTGTCATTTTGAGCTAAATCTCTCACTTTCACTACAAACCGCATCTAAAATTCTTTCATATTGAAATTTTTGGGTCATTTGGAGTTAAATCTCGCATTACCACTACAACCCACTGTATATCGACCTCTAAACGACCTGGAATGGGTTAAATTCATTCTCCATTGGATTTTGGGCTCCGATCTCATTACGAAAAGGTTTTGTGGGTGAAAATCGTACAACCGGATAAAAAGTTATGGATCTTTAAAGTTTAGGTCTCCTTTCGAGCTAAACACCTTATTACAAACCCTCTGTATATTGACCACAAAACAAACTGGATGGGTAAAATTTGCTCTCCATTGGATGTAGAGCTCCGATCTCTTTCCAAAAAGGTGTTGTGCTCAAAAATTGGACACCCAGATCAAAAGTTATGGCTGTTACAGTTTATGTGTCAAGAGGAGCCCACGTCACCATTGCAACCCCCTGTATATTGACCACTAAAATGAGCTGGAAGGGTTTATAATTGGGATCCATTGGATGTACGCCTCCGAGCATATTCCGAAAAGGTGATGTGGGCAAAAATCAAACATATAAATCAAAAGTTATGCCTGTTGGAAGGTTTAGGTGTCATTTGGAGCGAAATTTATCATTACCGCTGCAACGCTCTAAATATTGACAACTAAATGAACTGGAATGGGTAAACCATGTGCTCCAATGAATGCAGTGCTATGAGCTCATTTCGAAAAGGTGTTTTGTGGTAAAATCGGGCAACCGGATTAACAGTTGTTGCGGTTTAAAGTTTGAGTGTCATTTTGAGCTAAATCTCTCATTTTCACTACAACCCACTATAGATCAACCACAAACGAACTGGAATAGGTAAAACTTGTTGTTCATTGGATGTAGGGCTCCGATCTCATTCTGAAAAGGCATTGTGGGAAAAAAACAGACAACCGGATCAAAAGTTATGGATGTTTGAAGTTTAGGTGCCAATTGGAGCAAAATCCCTCATTTCAACTACAATCCACTATACATTGACCACTAAATGAACTTGATCGAGTAAATCTTATTCCCCTTAGGATGTATGGCTCGGAGCTCTTTCCGAAAAGGTGTTTTGTGCAAAATCCGGACATCCGGATCTAAAGTTATAGCAGTTTGAAGTTTAGGTGTCTGTTGGAGCTAAATCCCACATTACCACTTCAACTCAATGTATATCGACCACTAAATGAACTACATTAGGTAAAACTTGCTCTCCATTGAATGTAGGGCTCAGAGCTCATTTCGAAGAGGTGTTGTGGGCAAAAATCTCACAACCTGATCAAAAGTTATGGCTGTTTAAAGTTTAGGTGTCATTTGTAGCTACATTTTGCATTAACATTGAAACCCGCTCACTATCGACAACTAAATGAACTGTAATGGGTAAAACTCATGCTTCAATGAATGCAGGGCTCCGATCTCTTTCCTAAATAGTGTTGTGGGGGTAAAATTAGACAACCGAATCAAAAGTTATTGATGTTTAAAGTTTGAGTGTCATTTTGAGCTAAATCTCTCACTTTCACTACAAACCGCATCTAAAATTCTTTCATATTGAAATTTTTGGGTCATTTAGAGTTAAATCTCGCATTACCACTACAACCCACTGTATATCGACCTCTAAACGACCTGGAATGGGTTAAATTCATTCTCCATTGGATTTTGGGCTCCGATCTCATTACGAAAAGGTTTTGTGGGCGAAAATTGTACAACCGGATAAAAAGTTATGGATCTTTAAAGTTTAGGTCTCCTTTCGAGCTAAACACCTTATTACAAACCCTCTGTATATTGACCACAAAACAAACTGGATGGGTAAAATTTGCTCTCCATTGGATGTAGGGCTCCGAGCTCTTTCCAAAAAGGTGTTGTGCGCAAAAATCGGAAAACCAGATCAAAAGTTATGGCTGTTACAGTTTATGTGTCAAGAGGAGCCCTCGTCACCATTGCAACCCCCTGTATATTGACCAATAAAATGATTTGGAAGGGTTTATAATTGGGCTCCATTCGATGTACGCCCCCGAGCATATTCCGAAAAGGTGATGTGGGCAAAAATCAAACATACAAATCAAAAGTTATGCCTGTTGGAAGGTTTATGTGTCATTTGGAGCGAAATTTCGCATTACCGCTGCAACGCTCTAAATATTGACAACTAAATGACCTGGAATGGGTAAAGCATGTGCTCCAATGAATGCAGTGCTACGAGCTCATTTCGAAAAGGTGTTGTGTGGTTAAATCAGGCGACCAGATCAAAAGTTGTTGCGGTTTAAGGTTTGAGTGTTATTTGGAGCTAAATCTCTCGTTTTTTACTACAACCCACTGTAGATCAACCACAAACGAACTGGAATGGGTAAAACTTGTTGTCCATTGGATGTAGGGCTCCGATATCATTCCGAAAAGGCGTTGTGGGCAAAAATCAGACAACCAGATCAAAAGTTATGGATGTTTGAAGTTTAGGTGCCAATTGGAGCAAAATCCCTCATTTCAACTGCAATCCACTATACGTCGACCACTAAATGAACTTGATCGAGTAAATCCTATTCCCCTTAGGATGTATGGCTCTGAGCTCTTTCCGAAATGGTGTTTTGTGCAAAATCCGGACATCCGGATCTAAAGTTATAGCTGTTTGAAGTTTAGGTGTCAGTTGGAGCTAAATCCCACATTACCACTTCCACTCAATGTATATCGACCACTAAATGAACTACATTGGGTAAAACTTGCTCTCCATTGAATGTAGGGCTCAGAGTTCATTTCGAAGAGGTGTTGTGGGCAAAAATCACACAACCTCATCAAAAGTTATGGCTGTTTGAAGTTTAGGTGTCATTTGGAGCTACATTATGTATTAACATTGCAACCCGCTCAATATAGATAACTAAATGAACTGTAATGGGTAAAACTTGTGCTTCAATGAATATAGGGCTCCGATCTCATTCCTAAATGGTGTTGTGGGGGTAAAATCAGACAACCGAATCAAAAGTTATTGTTGTTTAAAGTTTGAGTGTCATTTGGAGCTAAATCTCTCACTTTCACTACAAACCGCATCTAAAATTCGTTCATTTTGAAATTTATGTGTCATTTGGAGCTAAATCTCGCATTACCACTACAACCCACTGTATATCGACCTCTAAACGACCTGGAATGGGTTAAATTCGTTCTCCATTGGATTTTGGGCTCCGATCTCATTAGGAATAGGTTTTGTGGGCGGAAATCTTACAACCAGATAAAAAGTTATGGATCTTTAGAGTTTAGGTTTCCTTTCGAGCTAAGTACCTTATTACAAACCCGATGTATATTGAACACTAACCAAATTGGATGGGTATAATTTGCTCTCCATTGGATGTAGGGCTCCGAGCTCTTTCCAAAAAGGTGTTGTGCGCAAAAATCGGACAACCAGATCAAAAGTTATGGCTGTTACAGTTTATGCGTCAAGAGGAGCCCTCGTCACCATTGCAACCCCCTGTATATTGACCACTAAAATGAGCTGGACGGGTTTATAATTGGGCTCCATTGGATGTACGCCTCCGAGCATATTCCGAAAAGGTGATGTGGGCAAAAATCAAACATATAAATCAAAAGTTATGCCTGTTGGAAGGTTTAGGTGTCATTTGGAGCGAAATTTCGCATTAGCGCTGCAACGCTCTAAATATTGACAACTAAATGAACTGGAATGGGTAAAACATGTGCTCCAATGAATGCAGTGCTACGAGCTCATTTCGAAAAGGTGTTGTGTGGTCAAATCAGGCAACCAGATCAAAAGTTATTGCAGTTTAAAGTTTGAGTGTCATTTGGAGCTAAATATGTCATTTTCACTACAACCCACTGTAGATCAACCACAAACGAACTGGAATGGGTAAAACTTGTTGTACATTGGATGTAGGGCTCCGAACTCATTCTGAAAAGGCGTTTTGGGCGAAAATCAGACAACCAGATCAAAAGTTATGGATGTTTGAAGTTTAGGTGCCAATTGGAGCAAAATCTCTCATTTCAACTGCAATCCACTATACGTCGACCACTACATGAACTTGATCGTGTAAATCCTATTCCCCTTAGGATGTATGGCTCTGAGCTCTTTCCGAAAAGGTGTTTTGTGCAAAATCCGGACATCCGGATCTAAAGTTATAGCTGTTTGAAGTTTAGGTGTCAGTTGGAGCTAAATCCCACAATACCACTTCAACTCAATGTATATCGACCACTAAATGAACTACATTCGGTAAAACTTGCTCTCCATTGAATGTAGGGCTCAAAGCTCATTTCGAAGAGGTGTTGTAGGCAAAAACCACACAACCTGATCAAAAGTTATGGCTGTTTGAAGTTTGGGTGTCATTTGGAGCAACATTTTGCATTAACATTGAAACCCGCTCAATATAGACAACTAAATGAACTGTAATGGGTAAAACTCGTGCTTCAATGAATGTAGGGCTCCGATCTCATTCCTAAATGGTGTTGTGGGGGTAAAATCAGAAAACCGAATCCAAAGTTATTGATGTTTAAAGTTTGAGTGTCATTTGGATCTAAATCTCTCACTTTCACTACAAACCGCATCTAAAATTCTCTCATTTTGAAATTTATGGGTCATTTGGAGCTAAATCTCGCATTACCACTACAACCCACTATATATCGACCTCTAAACGACCTGGAATGGGTTAAATTCATTCTCCATTGGATTTTGGGCTCCGATCTCATTACGAAAAGGTTATGTGGGCGAAAATCGTACAACCGGATAAAAAGTTATGGATCTTTAAAGTTTAGGTCTCCTTTCGAGCTAAATACCCTATTACAAACACGCTGTATATTGACTACAAAACAAACTGGATGGGTAAAATTTGCTCTCCATTGGATGTAGGGCTCCGAGCTCTTTCCAAAAAAGTGTTGTGCACAAAAATTGGACAAACAGATCAAAAGTTATGGCTGTTACAGTTTATGTGTCAAGAGGAGCCATCGTCACCATTGCAACCCCCTGTATATTGACCACTAAAATAAGCTGGAAGGGTTTATAATTGGGCTCCATTGGATGTACGCCTCCGAGCATATTCAGAAAAGGTGATGTGGGCAAAAATCAAACATACAAATCAAAAGTTATGCCTGTTGGAAGGTTTAGGTGTCATTTGGAGCGAAATTTCGCATTATCGCTGCAACGCTCTAAATATTGACAACTAAATGAACTGGAATGGGTAAACCATGTGCTCCAATGAATGCAGTGCTACGAGCTCATTTCGAAAAGGTGTTGTGTGGTAAAATCATGCAACCGGATCAAAAGTTGTTGCGGTTTAAAGTTTGAGTGTCATTTGGAGCTAAATCTCTCATTTTTTACTACAACCCACTGTAGATGAACCACAAACGAACTGGAATGGGTAAAACTTATTGTCCATTGGATGTAGGGCTCCGAACTCATTCCAAAAATCCGTTGTGGGCAAAAAACAGACAACCTGATCAAAAGTTATGGATGTTTGAAGTTTAGGAGCCAATTGGAGCAAAATCTCTCATTTCACCTGCAATCCACTATACGTCGACCACCATTGATCGAGTAAATCCTATTCCCCTTAGGATAAATGGCTCTGAGCTCGTTCCGAAAAGGTGTTTCGTGCAAAATCCGGACATCCGGATCTAAAGTTATAGCTGTTTGAAGTTTAGGTGTCAGTTGGAGCTAAATCCCACACTACCACTTCAACTCAATGTATATCGACCACTAAATGAACTACATTGGGTAAAACTTGCTCTCCATTGAATGTAGGGCTCAGAGCTCATTTCGAAGAGGTGTTGTGGGCAAAAATTACACAACCTGATCAAAAGTTATGGCTGTTTGAAGTTTAGGTGTCATTTGGAGCTACATTTTGCATTAACATTGACACCCGCTCAATATCGACAACTAATTGAACTGTAATTGGTAAAACTCGTGCTTCAATGAATGTAGGACTCTGATCTCATTCCTAAATGGTGTTGTGGTGGTAAAATTAGACAACCGAATCAAAAGTCATTGTTGTTTAAAGTTTGAGTGTCATTTGGAACTAAATCTCTCACTTTCGCACAAACCACATTTAAAATTCTTTCATTTTGAAATTTATGAGTCATTTGGAGCTAAATCTCGCATTACCACTACAACCCATTGTATATCGACCTCTAAACGACCTTGAATGGGTTAAATTCAGTCTCCATTGGATTTTGGGCTCCGATCTCATTACGAAAAGGTTTTGTGGGCGAAAATCGTACAACCGGATAAAAAGTTATGGATCTTTAAAGTTTAGGTCTCCTTTCGAGCAAAATACCTTATTACAAACCCGTTGTATATTGACCACAAAACAAACTGGATAGGCAAAATTTACTCTCCATTGGATGTAGGGCTCCGAGCTCTTTCCAAAAAGGTGTGCGCAAAAATCGGACAACCAGATCAAAAGTTATGGCTGTTATAGTTTATGTGTCAAGAGGAGCCCTCGTCACCATTGCAACTGTTTGCCCGGAAAACCGCTTCTCGGTTTGAACCATTATCAGACCGCTCGGACTCCTGGGCTAAGCCGCTGGGTCCTGGAATCGGCGGTTCTCAGTTCAGGAAGGGCCAGGCCGGG
Source organism: Dactylorhiza incarnata (assembly GCA_033032865.1). Classification (NCBI taxonomy): domain Eukaryota; kingdom Viridiplantae; phylum Streptophyta; class Magnoliopsida; order Asparagales; family Orchidaceae; genus Dactylorhiza; species Dactylorhiza incarnata. Next base: position 93,953 of record JAWHQI010001213.1, read on the forward strand.
CGGCCTGGTGTCATTTCCGGATCGCCCCCAAAGGGATAAGATCGTCAAAGAGCCAAGGCAAGAAGTTCATCCGCGGTCTCAGCCAGAAAGCCGCGCGGGTTGTCCCATAGAAACTCGAAGTTCCAGCCCCGAAGAACAGGCCGGGGCTCCAGATCGAAGGCTATCCAAGTTACCTCTTGAAGATCGGCTAAGTCATGACCAGAAGGCAGACCGCGGCCTCAATCTCCAAACCGCGCGGTCTGCATTATTGACTTGGTCCCGGTGTCCTCAGCCGCAAGCAAGACAGGTCGGGAAGGCAGGCCGTCAGATCGCGCGGCCTCTTTCTTTGTCTTCTTTGTGTATCCCGTCACCGCCTGCCCGTTTCTCCTGTACCCGGGCAGGAGGTTATTTTATCCCTGCCCAATCGGGCAGGCCCCCAAGCCTATAAATAGGGGGCGGCACTGTTCACAAGGGGCGCACACTCGAATCCAAGAGCTCGCTTGTCTGAGCTCCGGTCTCGAGTTTCAGTTCTTGCGAACTGTTCGACCGGCCGGCTTCTGTTCTTTCACATTTGTAACCGCTTCTTTTCAATCAAAGGAAAGCCCGTCGCAGGAGTGGCATTTGCCGCGACGGGCGAAGTCTGGCCTCGACCGCTGCTAGCGGTCTGAATTCTCTAACTAAATAGTAACTGATAGTCCGCAGCCTTCAATTTTCTTCGTAAGCGCACTTTTGAATCGAACAGAAACACGCGGCCTTCAGATCGCAGACTGTCAGCGAAATCCTTGGTTCAGAATGTCAGACCGCCAGCTCCCTCCAAGAGACCGATCCGACCACAGTGAAGACTCTTTGTGGGAAGCTCTGGAGCAGACAAAGAGAGAGGCCGACCAGGCTCGGCAGGCGACTGATCAGCGTCTGGACGCGATCACTCAGGCCCTAACACTACTAACCGAGCGGTTAGCCCCTCAGCAGGCCGCGGCTCACCAGGCGGTCACTCCTGTTTTACCTCCTCCACCTCCATACCCGTTCGCGCAAGTCGCTCATTCCCGACCACCACAAGAAGGTTCCGCGGACCGGCCGAATTTCTACCAAGAGGCCGCGCGATGTATGCCAGCTCGGGTCCTTGACTTTCAAGGGGCGACCTCTCAGGCCGCTCATTTTCCCTATCCGCCTGAGGTCGCCGCCTTCCAATCATATCCGGCTGGAGCACCTGCCCGCTCCTATCATGCGGCCTGTCCGCCAATGACCGCAGCCGAGATCCCTTATAACCCTGCTTTCCCTCTATACGAGGATGCCGAGGAGAGTTCTCCCTTCACCGACGAAATCCGAGGAGAGCCGGCCCCAAACAACTTTCGAGAACCACGTATGTCAGCATATAGTGGGGAGTCCGATCCAGCAATACACCTCCAGGCATTTGAATCGACTGTTGCTCTGAGGACCATCACTGATGCAACAAAGTGCAAGCTCCTGGTGACATCCTTTGATGGGCAGGCCAGAGAATGGTTCTATGGATTGCATCCTCGATCTATCAGATGCTTTGCGGAGTTGCGTAGAGAATTTCTGCTTCGATTCTCTACCTCTAAGAAGAGGAAGAATGGTCCGGCAGCCCTATTCGAGATACGACAGCAAGAAAACGAAACGTGGGCCCGTTTCGTCGATCGTTTCCAAAGGGAAATAATGGAGGTACAAAACGTCGATCCGGAGTTATATAGGGTCGCACTAATGCATGGCCTTAGGGAGGGGCCGCTGAAGTTTGAAGCCCAAATCAGGGAACCAAAGACATATCAAGAAATGATTAGTCTGGCAAACAAGTTTATCAGGGGGGAAAAGACTAATCCGGGTTACGTTGCCAAGTTGCTCAGCGACAACGATCAGTTCAATTCTGCATCAACCCATCAGCAACGTTATAATCACTCATCTCGGCCTGATTTCGAGCCTCGGGCTCAAAGGGGAAGGAATCTTAAGCCCAAGCAACCATTCATTGGCCATCAACGGTTTCAAGATCAGAAACCGCCGTTGGCCATCGCACCCACTCAACCCATGGGAGTTCCGCAAATCATGCCCGTATATCTGCCACAATACATCGCACAACCATCTCCACCTATCCCATCCATCCGATATGATGAATCACAAGATTCATTCACCCCACTCAACGTCACCATGAATGAGGTCGTGCAGATTCTTCAGAAGAGGCCTGACTTTAAAAGGCCCCCTCCTTTGAAATCAGAAGTTCGCAATCGGAACCCAAACCTTTATTGTGAATATCATAAAGAAGAGGGGCATCAGACTGAAGATTGCCGGGCCCTCCGGTGGTTGATAGAAAAACTCCTGAAAGAGGGAAAGCTTCGGGGGTTGATTCGGCAAGAAACTCCGGTTGAACCGCGAGCTGAGAAGAAGAAGGAGGCAGTCGAAGTAACATGGGAGTGTGCTGATGTAGAGGAGGCCGGTGGTTATGGGGATATACATCCCGCAGCCGAATGCATAGAGGTGAATGATGTTGGCTCTCTCGGCAACATCTATTGCATCCATGGTGGGGCAGGGATAGAATCCTCCCGAAAATCTAGCATCGGGAGAGTTACAAAGCAAGAAGTGGCAGTTGCCTCCACTTCTGCCCCGGAAAGGACGGTTGTTACGTTTGGCCAGGAAGATCTCTCCCCAAATGCAAATCCGTTCGATGACGCGGTGGTGATAAAGGCGGTTATTGAGAATTACGCAGTGCACAAAATTTTGATCGATACCGGCAGCTCGGTTAATCTCATCTTTCGCCAAACGTTTGAGGCCCTCAAGACTGGAAAGGCCTTACTCTCCACGGAAGGCCCCCTCTATGGCTTCTCAGGAGAAAAGAAGGAAGCGGAGGGGTGCGTGAAGCTTCTGGTATCGCTGGGGGGCATAACGAAGTTGGTAAACTTCGTAGTGGTGGAAGCCCCAAGTAGCTACTGCGCAATTTTCGGAAGGCCAATCCTGAACGCTTACAGAGCGGTAGTATCTACTTTCCATTTGGCCTTGAAATTCGCTGCTGAGGGGCGTCAGTATCGGATCCGGAGCGATCCAAAGGTGGCACGCGAATGTTATGTGAAGACAGTTAATGTGATCACCGAGGCACCACTTCACAAGGCCCAGAATGACATCCAAGAGGTGTCCGAACTCCCTGAAGAAGCTGAGGAGAGCGCGGAACGGAAAGGGACTTACCTGGAACCTGCCCAGGAGACCCAAGAGATCCCCATTGTTGAAGGGGAAGGGAAGAAGCTGAACATCAACGCCGAGCTATCGGGAGAGGAAAAGCTCCAGTTAACCTCCTGCCTGCTGAATAACTTGGACATCTTCGCTTGGTCGGCGGAAGACATGCCTGGAATAGATCCAGATGTCGCGTGCCATCACCTCAACGTTTCTCCGGAGTTCAAGCCAATCCAACAGAAGAAGAGGGAGGTAGCAACTAAGCTGGCGGTGCCTATCAAAGAAGAAGTTGCAAAGCTTCTTAAGGCCAATTTCATTTCTGAAATCCAGTACCCCACCTGGATGTCGAATGTAGTGATGGTGAAAAAGTCTGGGGGGAAATGGCGTATGTGTGTTGATTTCACTAAACTCAATAAAGCATGCCCCAAGGATTGTTATCCCTTGCCTCGGATAGATGTTTTGGTAGATTCCGCGGTGGGATATAGTTTTATGAGTTTCTTAGATGCATTTTCTGGTTATCACCAGATTAAGATGCATAAGCCTGATATCCCGCATACATCCTTCATTACCAATGATGGATGTTATTGTTATCTCGTCATGCCTTTCGGCCTCAAAAATGCGGGGGCAACATATCAGAGGATGATGGACACAGTTTTTGAAAAACAAAAAGGGAGAAATCTGGAAGTATATGTTGATAATCTCCTTCTAAAAAGTAAAACTTTTTTAATCCATCTGGAAGACCTCGTAGAGACGTTCGCTACTCTACGGAGGTTCAAATTAAAATTAAACCCCTCGAAATGCGTGTTCGGGGCGAACAAGGGGAAATTTCTTGGACATCTTCTCACTCCTGATGGTCTCGCACCGAACCCAGATAAAGTAAAGGCCATCTTAGACATGACCCCTCCTCGTAATCCGAAAGAGGTACAGCAACTTGGTGGAAGGTTGGCAGGATTGAGCCGATTCATTTCCAAATCGGGAGATAAAAGCGCTCCGTTCTTCAAAACACTTAGGGGAGGATCTAAGTTTGAATGGAACGAGGAATGCAATAATGCTTTCGAACAATTGAAAAAGCAATTAACTTCAACCCCCCTTCTTCAAAGCCCTCGCGAAGGAGAAACACTATTCTTGTACTTGGGGGTGGGCCCTGATGCGATAAGCTCTGTCCTGGTTCGGTCAGAGAAAAAGAAGCAGTTTCCGATATATTATGTCAGCCATGTCCTTAAAGATGCGGAAACTAGATATTCAATCCTGGAGAAATTAGCCTTGGCTTTAGTCATGTCATCACGAAGGCTCCGCCCCTATTTTCAAGCTCATCCTATTCAGGTGGTTTCAGATCATCCACTGAGGAATATCTTGGAGAAGCCGGAACATTCAGGAAGGTTGGCCAAATGGGCAATCGAGCTAAGCGAGTTCGAAATACTGTACACTCCCAGAACGGCAATAAAGGCACAAGTATTGGCAGATTTCTTGGTAGACACGATGGAGTCTAATCCAGAGCAGGTAGTGCAATCTCCTTTGGCTTGGATCATTTATGTGGATGGGGCTTCTGGCAGGAACTCCGTGGGAGCCGGAGTGGTTTTGATCAGTCCAAACGGCATCAGGCTGGAACAGGCTATTAGATTCTTCTTTTCAGTTACAAATAACCAGGCCGAATACGAAGCACTCTTGGCCGGCCTGAGACTCGCAAAGGAGCTTGGGATAGAACATGTTCATATGAAAACTGATTCTCTTGTAATGGCCTCGCAGGTTCTGGGGAACTACGAGACAAGAGAACCGATGTTGAGAAAATACCTATTCCTAGCTAAGAAAGAAATCGGGAGATTCAAATCCTTCATCATCGAGCACATTCCGAGAACGCAGAATGAAGAGGCAGACGAGTTGTCAAAATTTGGTCTTCCATCAGGGGGAGTAACCTCAGAACTTTTTCATCCGGCAACAGAGGAGACAGAGGAAGAAGAGCTCATGCAGATCAATCAGCATCCTTCCTGGAAAGACCCCTACGAATTGTTTCTGACAAAAGGAGAATATCATCCATCAATCAAGGACAAAAATAGGTTCAGAAGAAAGGCGGCTTACTACTACTTGATAGCAGGAGTCTTGTACCGAAAAACTTTGATTTCTCCCTCGGCACGGTGCGTTTCAGAAGAGGAGATCCCGGTCATACTTCAGGAAGTTCATTCTGGGGAGTGTGGTAGCCATTCAGGGGCGAAAACCTTAGAAAAAAGGATCCTGCGGCAAGGATACTTCTGGCCAACCATGAGAAAGGATGCTGAAGCATTCGCCAAGCGATGTGTCCAGTGCCAAAAGTTCGCTCATCTTCAACATTTGCCTGCTCAGTCACTCAGGTCAATAACTGCGCCATGGCCTTTTGCAGTATGGGGAATGGATCTTATGGAGCCTTTCCCAATGGCCAGCGGACAACGTCGCTTTATCCTGGTAATGATCGATTATTTCAGTAAGTGGATCGAAGCAAAAGCATTAGCAAGAACTACCACCCAAATTGTCAGAAACTTCGTCTGGGGAGAAATTATCTGCCGACATGGAATTCCGTTGGCAATCGTCACCGATAATGGCCCACAATTCAACAATCCGGAGATGATAAGCTTCTGTGATCAGATAGGAATTGATCTTCGGTTTGCCTCAGTACACCATCCAAGGACCAATGGTCAAGTGGAGGCGGCAAACAGGCAAATTCGGCAGCTTTTGACGAAAAGAGTCTTGAACCAGAAAGGGAATTGGGCGGACCAACTTCCTTCCATCCTGTGGACCCTTCGTACTACTCCGTCCTCAGCTACCGGGGAGACACCTTTCAAATTATCTCATGGCTCGGAAGCTGTTGTCCCTGTGGAATTCGAGGTGGTCACTCCAAGGGTTATTTACGCCAAAGAAGGAGGAGAATCCTGGATAGATGAAAATGGTGAGGCCCTCAGGCATAATCTAGATCTAATCGAGGAACTTCAGGATGAAGCAACAATCAGGCAGGAAGAAGTTAAAAGGAGAATGGCAAAATATTTTGATAAGAATGTCAGAGTGAAGCAGTTTGTAGTCGGGGATTTGGTGTTAAAAAAGGTGGATGCCGCAGCAAGGTCTGGTAATGTTGGAAAGCTGGATCCTAATTGGGCAGGACCTTTCATCATCAAAGAAGTATCTAAGAATGGGGCCTACCGTCTCCAAACCAGCGAAGGAGAAGACATCCCACGCACGTGGAGCGGTGACGATCTCAAACGATTCTATCCTTGAAACTATTTCTTTTATTCTTTACATCTCTTTTTGGTATTGAATGAAAAGCCCTATACTGACATTTCTTCTTGTCTGATGGTTCTCTGCATCATAAATACAAACACACATATCTCACTCCCCGAACCTCTGAGATATCGCCAAATTCTGCTCGAACCCCCTCGGATTGTAGTCATAGCGTAAAACCCACCAAGATCGTGTGATGCGGGGAGTTTTCGCACACATGTAGTGGTAGCTTGCCAATTCCGCTGCGGTGGTCTTCAGAACTTTGGATCCCGGCCGATATCTGACACACCCCTGCATCAAGGGAGGTCTAGGTGATTGTCAGCTCTATCATGCCCCGAAGGGATATAGTTACAGCTTTGATGATCCTTCTGAGGAAAGCAATGTTCGCCGCCGAGGCCCACCTGCCCAACTGATCATCATAGTCTGTGACCATCGAATACTCTTAGGTACTCTCGAAACGGTACCTAGTTGGGCCCACAACTGAGTTGATCTCTCTGAGGAAAGCAATGTTCGCCGCCGAGGCCCACCTGCCCAATTGATCAACTCGGCTTGTAACCCTAGGCAAGAGAGCGGATGAGTCGTTTACAGCTCTTATGACCACTTGAGGAAAGCAATGTTCGCCGCCAAGGCCCACCTGCCCACTTGGTCATCTGAGTCTGTACATATTTTTTCTTTTTCCCTACAGCTCTTATGACCACTTGAGGAAAGCAATGTTCGCCGCCGAGGCCCACCTGCCCACTTGGTCATTTGAGCCTGTAGGATTATTCTTCTTCCCTACAGGGAGGCATTCACTTCTGATGATTTTTATATGGACCACTCAAGGAAAATATTGTTAGAACAGGTGCAGGTGTTCGTCTACCTCAATAAAGGGGTTGTGATATTAAGACCGGACGGTCTGAGTTTTTCAGGCCGATCGGTCTGGTTGAACAGGTGCAGGTGTTCGTCTACCCCAATAAGGGGTTGTGGTATTAAGACCATGCGGTCTGAGTATTTCAGGCCGAGCGGTCTGGATGAACATAAGTTAAGACATCTTTTTGAAATTGATCATGTTATCACCAGGGTTATATTCAAACCGGGCGGGTATGCCCGTCGTCTATTAAGGAAAGTGTTTCTGATTTTGATCGTATGATCGCCAGGGTTGCACTCTAACCGGGCGGATCCGACCGTTTATTATCAAAATTCCAGAACTGATTATCTGATTGCCCGGGTCGCATTCGAACCGGGCGGGTTCATCCATCCTTTATAAAATCGGATATTTTTTAAGCTAACTATATGATCGCTCGGGTTACGTTTTTGATCGGATTGGATCTATCTATCTCTTCGTTCTATCAAGCTAGTATTTTCTGGATCTGACTATATAATCCGGGTTGAATTTTAAACCGGCCGGGCATTATCTATCCCTGAATGAATAATCAGAATTGGATATCCCTGGATCTGAATACGTGACCGCTCGGATTGTGTTCTAACCGACCAGGTTAAGCTATTTCTTAGCAAAAGTTATCCTTAGACATGATGGATTATTCGCCAGAGCTGAATTCGAACCGCGTGAAAGATTGTGATTCATTACTTATAGCAGCAAGTATTTAATATCTAAAGAAGCCGCGCGGTCCGAATTATGGTCGCATGAATCTATCTGTTATTAGAGATCGAATATCCTGAGATCCAAATATATAACCGCGCGGGTTGAACAAAGGATCGTCGAAGACAATCAATCATCACTTGTGCTCAGGCCAAGATGTCCGCACGGTTAGATCATAAAGAGTAAAGAAAAGAGACAAAGAATCACAAGTAAGTAATGATAGAAGGACAATCAGACAGGTAAAAACTTCTATTTCATTTCTCAAAATATGTTTACAAAATATTGACCGCCCGGCCAACAAAAAGAGACCGGCGGTTACAAAAATTAAAAGTTAAAAAACGAGGGCACTAGTCTGCCGATTTCTTCTTCTTCTTCTTGACAGGAGAAATGGGGTCTACGCCATCGATGTCGACCTCCGGCGAATAACCTTCACTTAGCGAAGAGGAGCCGGACGAACTACTGTCGCTAGACCGCCCGGTCTTGCTTGCAGAGCCGGTAGATCCA
>JAWHQI010001214.1:0-102216 GCA_033032865.1 Dactylorhiza incarnata
TATAGAATAAAAAGCATAACATAGAAAATACGCAACGATCTATAGAGGTCCTCAAGACAGGGTGTCTGAGTAGTCCTCTCTCCCTCTGCGCCTACCCAGCAGTGTGCTAGGCTCGGCAAACGCCGCCAAAAACTTCAGTCCCTCAAGACTTACCAACACGGACCGCAAGTCCAACAGCATAGGCCCTCAAGGCCCTACTGCCCCTGAGCCCTCAAGCTCGACAATCAGGCCCTCAAGCCCTACAACAAGGACCCGCAAGTCCAACAGCTTAGGCCCTCAAGCCCTCTGCCCCCGAGCCCGCAAGCTCGATAAGATGGCACCCGCAAAGTGCACTGCCCTGGCCCTCAAGCCTCACAGCTCTCCAGCCCTCAATCTAGACAAGTTAGCCCGCAAGCCTTACAAGAATTTATAGAAAAAAATAAACTGTTTCTTCTGCCGAACAAAGATCGGCAACTTGGCTGATGGAGATCGACTTCTTTAAGGAGGAGGAAGATGCTTCTTGATTTGAATTTTAGCACAAGATCTTCTTCAGCTTCCTCTTCTTCCGCCTGATGTTGATCGGCTACTTATCAGTCAATGGAGACGACTGATTCTTTGAGAACACTGAATCTCGTTCTCTTCTTCTTCTCTTTCTTCTCCGCAGAAAAATAATGTTCTATTGAAGAGCGGTGGGATTCTTCCCTGTTCTATGTTTTTAATTTGAGTGATCGAGAGCTTTTCTAGGGCATCACTATTCCCTTTTATAGGAAAGCCGCATAACGGTCACATACGGTTTCCTTTCCTGTCAGACGCCCATCCTTCAAAGCTGCGCTGATTGGACAATCAGGCGGCGGCGGCATAAATGCTGACAGCGCGTCCGCATCATTTAAATCTGTCTCGACGATATTTCCATCGTTACGATGACATGGATAATATCTCGATGATAGGCCTTTGTCGGCGCCTTGTACTTGGTAAACCTTCAAGTCTTCTTGCTTCCGCCTCTGATGTGGTATTTCGACGATATGAGACATACTGGTGTTTCTGCATATACGACGATATGCTATCTCTGACTGTGTCGTTGTGACCTTCCTTCTTTCATCCTGTCGTCGTAATCGCAGTATTCTCTTTGACGATATGGCCACTCCGTTGATGTCGACGATACTCCATCTTCTCGACGACATTGTACTTATGTGAGATAACAAAAGTACCAGACATATTGTCGATCTCTGCAAGCAAGAACTAGATGGAATATTAAATACAACTTGCATTTATCATTGAGCTGAGCATTTCTTCAAATCAGGAACATTGCAGGGCACTGTTCCCAACAGTAATCACATAAAGAAAGTGCAACTACACTACACAGGGTGAGGTTTCAAGCTCAATCAATCTTCTAGGTTGAGCATCAGAGTAAGGGGAAACTAGGTATGCACATTGATGTTGATTGGGTTCACCCGGAGGATCCCACAACCGCCTAAGCAACCGCATGAGACTAACATAACATTAATTCATAACCAACAAATATGGATACACAGCACCACACATTTCATGCACACAAGGCATGTCTCCAAAGTACCCTTTCACGAGTACGAACACCACCCTAAGTAATATTGTAACAAATCCCCTACACAACTAGACCCCTAGGAGGGTTTTTGCCATGACTAGGTCATGACAAAGCACTAGGAAGACCAAAAGGATCATAAGAACGAGCTAATAGGTAAAGTCACCTTGGTCTGCAAATAGTAAATTCTAGTTACCTAACCTAAGGTTGGAGTTCTAGGTATCAAGTTGATCAACTAAGCCTACCATGACACCCTTAACCCTTTAGGGAGCCCCTTGGGTCACAAAAGACTCATTGGGGTCAACCCAATTAGTTAATTTACCAAAGTCAACTCTAGCCCCAAATAAGTCAAACCACCATATTTAGGGTCAATATGGTTCAATTGGACCAATTGACTTTCCCCAAGTTCCCTTAATCACTAAGGGAGGCCAATGGGTCAACATTGACCCATTGGTCCTAATTAATTTTGTAACGGTCCAGGCCGCCAACACGGGACCCAGCTGGACCACCGGCACCCTCCCAGCCTAGGCCCGCCAACACGGGACCCAGCTGGCACCGGAAAGGTTCAGCCTAACTGTTAAATTTTTGAAGTGGAAGTGGAATGGTGCTAGGCGGTCTGCGGATTGGTGACCGCAGAGACCGCGCGGTCTGCGCTGGTTTTCTGGCTAGTTTTGTCTCAGGCGGTTGTTCTGAGCGGTCTGATCTAGGAGACTGATGTTGTCCTGTCGGCTTGCATAGTTTGGTCTGGCTACTTGTCCTAAGTCATCCAGATGTTTCTTGGTCTGCCTTCTTTGGAAGAAGACCGGGCGGTCTGCCTTGTTGAGACCGCGGGGTGACCGTACGGTTTGGTTGTAACCGCAAGGTTTAATAAGGAAGCTGTGAATTATGCTGAGCTCCGGGCGGTCTGCTATGCGAGACCGCTCACGATCTGATGGGCGGTTATTGTATCCCGGTTTGTGCGGTGACGCCATTCGTCTTCTCGACTATAAATAAAGGTGTAGGGCCCGTCATTATTAACGATAACTGCAAGAACCAAAGTTGGCTTGATTGTGTCGGTCTCTCTTTGAGGTCGTGCGGTCTGAGATTTTGTCTGACTGGTTTCTGTGTTCACAGGTTAGCGGCTACCAGCTCGCGGTCAGCTTATCTCCCTTCTTCCAGCTTTGATAAACCAGTCCGGGCGGATTGTGTTTAGGTCTTCTTGGTTTGTGCAGCGGACTCAGTTGATCAGGCGGTCTTAAGTGGCTAGGCAATCTTGAGTTGCGATCTGTGGCAGATATCAATTCTTTGTTCAGAGTTCGCGGGTTCTTATGTGATCAAGATCGTGCAGTCTGGGCGATCAAGAAGTGTGAACTGTTTGTTTTTCAGCAAAGGAATAAAGCAACAGGTCAGCGGTCTGTGGTTGCAGTCTGGCAGGTGCGGCTTGTACTCTATTCATGCGGTCTCAGGTGCTTCCGTCTGGCTTGTCTATTCGCGTGGTCTGGCGGTCTCAAGTTGTCAGGTCGCAGCAGCTTGTTTACCTTTGTGTTTTGTGCTTCTCTCCTCCGTAATTCTTATGAATCATGTCTCGCCATGTATACCTCAAAATTGTAAAGAGATAGTTAATACCATAGCACTATTCGTTCTTCCCATTGTCATTGTTGTGCTACACTTGTGGAAAAGATTTGTGAAGTGTGTTCCGCATTTTTACTTCACCTCCGGAACCTCAACTTTTTCAACTTGGTATCAAAGGTAGGTTGCTGAGGTTGCTGAGCAGAAATTGCTGATACTTCTCTCGGGTTTCTCAAGTGGTTAGCTTAATGGAAGGAGGATATGCTAGAGGTCTTGGTATTGAGCTTCTTACGCTGACTAACTTCAAGAAGTGGAAGTCTTGCATGGAGAGCTATCTTCTTGGCGAGGATTTGTCGGAGGTTGTTGGAGGAGAAGCAAGACAAACTGTTGTTCCTGCTGAAGGGAATGCTGAGCTCGTGAAGGCTTGGAGAAGAACGAATGCTAAGGCGGAGTTCACTCTCAAGAGAGCTATCATTCCGGAGTTGTTTGATCACATCATCGGGTGTGGATTAGCTACTGAGATTTGGATAGCCTTGGATGGCTTGTTCAATAAGAAGAATGTAGCTAGGCTATAGTTCTTGGAGAATGAGTTGGCGAAAGCAACTCAGGGGGATTTGTCTATCTCAGCGTTCTTTTGAAGATGAAGAACCTCTGCGCAGAGATATCGGCTTTGGACCCGGATGAGCCTATCTCAAAAGCTAAGCTGAAGAGGTACATAATCCGCGGCTTGCGGAGGGAGTATGTGGCCTTTGTTACTTCTGTTCAAGGCTGGGCCAATCAGCCTTCATTGCTGGAGCTGGAGAACTTACTTTCTTCGCAGGAAAGTTTGGCTATGCAAATGGCTGGGATGTCTGTCTATGGGGGAGAAGGTGAGGTTCTCTTTTCTGGCAAGAAGAAGAGATGGGACAAGAAGAAGAAGACATCTAGAGATGATGGTCCGTCTACTTCATATCAGCAGGAGAGGAGCTATGCTCCTAAGCGTGATGGGAAGAAGCAGGAAGGACCTAGATGCTTCAGGTGCAATAAGCTTGGTCATTTCAAAAGGGACTGCAAGGTCAATCTTCAGCCAGGGCATGCTGCAGGGAAGGAGGAGGCTGGTTCCAATTCCGAAGGTAGTTGGGGTGGTGGAGGTGCATTCATGACGGGCACGTGTGTTCAGGCTATGACTTCCATCAACTATCAGGATGATTGGATAGTGGACTCTGGGTGTGGTCATCACCTCACCAGGGATGAGTCGAAGTTCTCCTCATTGCAGGCATATACAGGTAATAACGTTATCATTACGGCTGATGATATTGTTCATGCAGTTGAGAAGGAGGGTGTGGTTTCATTGAACGATGATAGAGGTACTCTTACGTTGAAGAGTGTCTATCATGTTCCGGGGATGAAGAAGAACCTCTTCTCGGTGACCAATGTGGTGGATGCTAGCTATCATGTTCTGTTTGGTCCAACAGAAGTGAAATTTCTCTGAAATGTTTTAGCGGTGAAAGCTGAAGTCACTCATGTTGGGAGACAGGTGAAGGACTTGTTTGTTCATTCAACAAGTTTTTATGTTGATAAGATGAGGGCTAACGACAGCGCTGCTATCTGGCACGAAAGAGTTGGGCATGTTGGAATGGATAAGCTGAAATCTATGGCGGGAAGAGGCCTGGTGAAAGGTCTGCCTAGCTTGTCATCTTTCGGGGATGCTCACGTTTGTGCAGATTGTCAGTTTGGTAAAGCTCAGCGTTTTCCATTTGACAAATCACAATGCAGATGTAAAAGACCATTGGAGTGTATCCATGGTGATCTGTTTGGACCTACCAACACTGCCAGTCTTGGAGGTAGCAGGTATATGCTGATTTTGGTTGATAACTTCACCAGATATACTTGGGTATATTTTCTGAAGGAGAAGTCAGAGGCATTTGAGAGGTTTGTGGAGTTCAAGGAGCTGGTGGAAGGTCGGCTAAACCTGCGGGTGAAGAAGTTCAGAACAGACAATGGAGGGTACTTCACCTCCAAGGAGTTCTTTAACTTCTGCAGGAAGCATGGCATCCAAAGGGAGCTTTCTTGTGCTCACACTCCACAACAGAACAGAGTTGCAGAGCGGAAGATCCATCACCTGATGGAGACCTGCAAATGCTGGCTTCATGCCAAGAGTATCCCAAAGTCCTTCTAGGCAGAGGGAATGTCTTGTGCGGCCTATGTTATCAACCGGATGCCTCTCTGTCCCATCAACATGAAGACCCCTCATGAGTTGATGTTAAAGGAGAAGCCAAGCGTGGAACACTTTTGAGTGTTTGGTTCTACCTGCTATGTGCATGTTCCGGATGCCCTTCGAACGAAGCTAGATGCTAAGGAAAGGAAGCTAGTCTTCGTCGGTTATAATGACTGGAAGAATGGGTGGAGATGCATGGATCCTGAGACACGGAGATATGTGGTCTCTAGGGATGTGGTATTTGACGAGTTGATGTCATACCAAGGTAGATCTTCTGTTGAGTTACAAGGAAGCAGGGTAGATGGTGGACCAGAGGAAGCTGCAAGGGAAGCTCTGGTGGAGTTGCCTGTTTCTCCAGGTGCTCTAGGTATTTCTAGCTCTGGATCAGGTGCTTCGGATTCTGGAAGCAGGGGGAGCGATGCTCCACGTCTACCTGAGAGGAGAGCTAGTCCAGAAGCTGCAGTGGAAGAGGTGGTTCAGAGTCAAGCTCTGAGGAGGTCCAAGAGGACCATTATTCCACCTGATCGGTATACGGGCTGGAACTTGGTGAGCTTTATCTCATGTTTCTTTGCAGGTCCCTGGATGAGAGAGAGCCATCTTGTTATGAAAATGTCGTTGGAGTCAAGGAGTGGGAAGGAGCCATGGATGAAGAGATGGCTTCCCTCAGGAAGAATGAGACTTGGGACTTGGTGCCTAAGGTTGAGGGAGTTACTCCGGTGACTTGCAAGTGGGTTTTCAAACTGAAGAAGAAGGCTGATGGAAGTATTGAGCGGTACAAGGCTCGCCTTGTAGCTCGAGGTTTCTCTCAGAAGTATGGGGAGGATTATGAAGAAATGTTTAGCCTCGTTGCCAAGATTACTTCGGTCCAGGTGGTGATCGCATTGGCAGCTTGCCAAGGGTGAAAGATCTGGCAACTCGACGTGAAGAACGCTTTCTTATATGGCGAGATTGACAAGGATATCTTCATGGATCAGCCACCCGGTTATGTATCCGAAGAGCACCCAAGATATGTTTGCAAGCTCAAGAAGGCTCTTTACGGCTTGAAGCAAGCGCCTCGGGCGTGGTACGGGAAGATCGCAGAATACCTCCAGTTCTGCGGATATTTTGCTTCTGATTCGGATTCAAGCTTATTCGTAAAGAAGACGGGGGAGCTTCAGTTCTTGGTGCTGCTGTATGTTGACGATATGATCATCACGGGGAATTCTGAGATGGAGGTATCTAGGCTTTGTGCTGAGCTAACTATCAGATTTGAGATGAAGGATTTGGGTGAGCTCCACCATTTCCTTGGGCTCGAAGTGGAGAGGAAAGGGAGCGGAATGCTCGTTTCCTAAAAGGGCTATGTGGATCGAATCGTGAAGAGATTCAGCATGGAAGGGGGAAGAGCAGCTCTACTCCACTGGAGGTTAGAGTTCATCTTCGGTGAGATGAAGGGAAGGTTCTTACCGATCCTTTGGTGTCCCGGGCTTTGGTCGGAAGCTTGATATATTTGACGATCGCGAGGCCATATATTTCTTATGCAGTTGGCAAAGCGAGTCGGTTTATGGCAGAGCCTCGGAAGCCTCATCTTGTGGCGACTAGGATTATATTGAAGTATGTCAAATCTACCTCAGATTTGGGTCTCTTTTATGGGAGAGATTCTGGCTTTTGCTTGCACGGGTACATGGATGCTGATTATGGAGGAGATTCGGATGATCGGAGATCGACGTCTGGATATGTCTTTATGATAGGCTCTACAACTATATCATAGTGCAGCAAGAAGCAGGATTTTGTGTCTGTCTCTACCACGGAAGCGGAGTACAAAGCTTCGGCTTTGGCGGCTCATGAAGCCATCTGGCTAAGGAGGCTTGTGGAGGACATTCATAGGGAGGTTCGAGGTCTTACTCTGCTACGTGGTGACAACGAGAGTGCTCTCAAACTGGTGAACAATCCAGTTTGTCACGCGCGTACGAAGCACATAGAGATTCATCACCATTTCATTCGTGAGAAGGTGTTGGAGGGATCTCTGATTGTGGAGCATATGCAGAGCAAGGAGAACGTTGCTGACATATTTACTAAGCCGCTAGCGAAGGGACTTTTTGGTCGGTTGCGGAGTTTGCTTGGGCTGTCTTCCACTTCCCACTTCAAAGGGGAGTGTTAAATTTTTGAAGTGGAAGTGGAATGGTGTTGGGCGGTCTGTGGATTTGAGACCGCAGAGACCGTGGGGTCTGCGCTGGTTTTCTGGCTGGTTTTGTCTCAGGCGGGTTGTTCTGAGCGGTCTGATCTAGGAGACCACTGATGTCCTGGCGGCTTGCGCAGGTTGGTCTGGCGACTTATCCTAAGTCGGCCAGATGTTCTTGGTCTGCCTTCTTTGGAAGAAGACCGGGCGGTCTGCCTTGTTGAGACTGTGGTGACCGTGTGGTTTGGTTGTAACTGCAAGGTTTAATAAGGAAGTTGTGAGCTATGATGAGCTCGGGCGGTCTGCTATGCGAGACCGCTCACGATCTGATGGGCGGTTATTGTATCCCAGTTTGTGTTGTGACGACATCTGTCTTCTCGCCTATAAATAAAGGTGCAGGGCCCGTCATTATTAACGAGAACTGTAAGAACCAAAGTTGGCTTGATTGTGCCGGTCTCTCTTTGAGGCCATGCGGTCTGAGATTTTGACTGACCGGTTTCTGTGTTCGTAGGTTAGCGACTAGCAGCTCGCGGTCAGCTTGTCTCCCTTCTTCCAGCTTTGAATAAACCAGTCCAGGCGGACTGTGTTTAGGTGTTCTTGGTTTGTGCAGCGGACTCAGTTGATCAGGCGATCTTAAGTGGCCAGGCGATCTTGACTTGCGATCTGTCGCAGGTAGCAGTTCTTTGTTCAGAGTTCGCGGGTTCTTCTGTGATCAAGACCGTGCGGTCTGGGAGATCAAGAAGTGCGTGCTATTTGTTTTTCAGCAAAGGAATAAAGCAGTAGGTCAGCGGTCTGTAGTTGTTGTCTGGCAGGTGCGGCTTGTAGTCTTTTAGTGCGGTCTCAGGTGCTTCCGTCTGGCTTGTCTGTTCGCGTGGTCTGGCGGTCTCAAGTTATCAGGTCGCAACAGCTTATTTATCTTTGTGTTTTATGCTTCTCTCCTCCGTGATTCTTATGAATCATGTCTCGCCATGTATACCTCAAAATTGTAAAGAGATAGTTATTACCATAGCACTATTCGTTCTTCCCATTGTCATTGTTGTGCTACACTTGTGGAAAGATTTGTGAAGTGTGTTCCGCATTTTTATTTCACCTCCGGACCTCAACTTTTTCAACTCACCGCAAGGGTTTAGCCTAACCAGATGGTCTGCAGACCATGCACCCCAACCCCTCTCTGTCCCACCACAGGGCACAGTGGGTTGTTGGAGACCGCAATCCCCCTTTGATGAGAATTGAGCCAGTTAAGCGGCATCGCGTGGACTTCACAGGAGGTCACCCATCCCAGAATTGCTCCAGCCCGAGCACGCTTAACTATGGAGTACTTTCACTTCTCCATAGTTAAGCGTGCTCGGACTGGAGCAATTCTGGGATGGGTGACCTCCTGGGAAGTCCATGCGTTGCCGCTTAACTGGCTCAATTCTCATCAAAGGGGGACTGTGGCCTCCAACAACCCACTGTGCCCTATTGTGGGACAGAGAGGGGTTGGGGAGCATGGTCTGCAGACCATCTGGTTAGGCTGAACCCTTTCAGTGCCAGCTGGGTCCCGTGTTGGCGGGCCTGGGATGGGAGGGTGTCGGTGGTCCAGCTAGGTCACGTGTTGGCGGGCCTGGACCATTACAAAAAGTGCAATCCTGGGATGGAAGGATTCCAAGTATACACGGATGCGTCATATCAGGGGATGGGTGCCGTTCTGATGCAGAATGGGCACGTGATAGCATACGCCTCCCGCCAGTTGAAGAATCACGAGCGAAATTACCCGGTGCATGACTTGGAGATGAGAGCAGTTGTATTCTCTCTCAAGATCTGGCGGCACTACCTCTACGGTGTCCACTACGACATATTCTCAGATCACAAAAATCTGAAGTACGTAGATACACAGAAGGAGCTGAACATCCGGCAAAGATGATGGGTGGAGTTTTTATCGGACTACCAGTACACGATGCATTACCACTCAAGGAAGGTGAATGTAGTAGTAGTCGCACTGAGCAGGAGAGCTACCACGTCAGGAGCAGAGCCCAAGTTGATGGCCATGGATCTAGTACGGATGTTCGAAGACATGCAGATCTCCTTATTATCCGAGGACGATCCGGAGCTATACGAGGAGTATTTAGCGGTGATAGGCACCACATATGTCATTTGAGACCGCGTCAGGGATGGGCAGAGGCAGGATGCCAAGCTAGAGCCGATATTCAGAGCCTTAGAGGCAGGCTCAGCTGGAGACTATTTTTTGAAGGACGACCTATTGAGTTTTAGAGGTCGAGTGTATATACCGGCAGGGAGCCAGATTCTGGAGGATATTATGACAGAGGCTCATTGCAGTAGATATTCCGTGCACCCGGGTATCACCAAGATGACAGTAGATCTGAAGAGGACCATGTACTGGCCGGGTATGAAGAAAGACATCACCTATTTTATGACTCACTGCGAGTCTTGCCAACTCGTGAAGGCAGAGTGTCGGAACCCTGCCGGATTATTGCAGCCACTCCCGGTACCGGAGTGGAAGTTCGACGACATCGCCATGGGCTTTATATACTGTCTGCCCCGATCTCATGCGGGAAATAACTCGATTTGGGTGATCGTCGACAGATTTATGAAGGTGGCTAGATTCATTCCAGTCAGGAAGGACACTCCGGTCGGTGTTTTGGTACGGAGGTTCGTGGAGCAGTTTGTTTGGTATCATGGTGTGCCTAGGACGATCGTGTCAGATCGAGATGGATGATTTACATAAAGGGAGTGGAGAGCGGTGCAGGCCTACCTAGGCACCCGGTTGACTTTTAGTACAGCCTTCCACCCCTAGACAGACGGACAAACGGAGCGTACCAACCGAACCCTGGAGGATCTTCTATGCCTTTGCATTCTGGACCGCGGGGAGCCATGGGAGAGACTGTTACCATTAGTCGAGTTCTCATACAACAACAGTCACCAATCTAGTATAGGCAGGGCACCCTGCGAGGCATTATACAAACGGAGGTGCAGGACACCATTGTCTTGGATTCAGGATGAGGACCCCAAGAAACTCTGCTCAGAGTTCGTGGAAGACACCGACGCTCAGGTACGACTGATTCGAGACAGGATGTTGGAGGCCTAGAGCAGGCAGGCCAAGTACTACGATGGACGACATTGTATGGTAGAGTACCAGGTGGGAGATCAGGTTTTCTTGAAGATACGCCCGATGCATGGAGTCTCGCGGGTTCGCGGGCGGAAGAAGCTCAGTCTGAGATACTGGGGCCTTACAGGATCCTGGAGAGGATCGGTCCCTTGTCTTACATACTGGAACTACCACCGGAGTTAGAGGTACTGCACAACGTTTTCCACGTCTCCTCACTTAGGAAGGCTCTACTTCAGCCAGAGCAACAGGTATCTACTACGGAGGGTCCAGTAGCTACTGATCGATCGGTTCACCTGGAGCCGGTCCGGATATACGACACGGAGTTGCGTGTCTTGCGGCGTAAGAAGGTTTCGCTGGTCAAGGTCCTATGGAGGAATCATGGGCAAGAGGAGCATACCTGGGAGCCACTAGACCTGGTGCAGCAAAAGTACCCGGAGCTCTTTGCAGCAGGAATAATTTAATTTTTCTGGGATGTTATATTTTCTGAGTTGTAGTAGAAACCCCGCGGGCTTAACCTGAATTTCGAGGACGAAATTTTTATTTTTATGTATTGGGATTTGTAACATCCCCCAAACAACTAGACCCCCAAGTTGGTTTTGTCATGCCATAGGAAGAGCTCAAGACCATGTGAGCTTGGGTGAGAAGGAGAAAACCCAAGTGGTCTGCAAATAGCAGTTTTTAAATACCTAGCCTAGAGTTGGACTTTGGGGCCTCACCTTGAACCTTGACCCCACCATAGTATCCCTAACCCACTAGGGGCCTCCTTGGAGCACCAGGGACCCACTGGGGGCAACCAAAGAGACCAAATTGACAAAAGACAACCTTAACCCTAAATTGGTCAAACTAACTCAATTAGGGCCAATTCGCCTCCACCATGCCAACTTGACCCTTCCTCTACCATCATAGGGACACTAGGGACCTAATGGACCAAAAATCCCCATCATGGGACCTCCAATTTAGTCAATTTTACCAAAGTCAACTCTAGCCCTAATTTGGTCAAAAGTGCCCTATTAAGGTGCAATTCACCCTCACCTTGTCAAAATGGACTCCACCTAAACCTTCCTAACCCATAAGAGAGTCCAATGGGTCACTACCCACCCATTGTGGTCAACCTAAGTGGTCAATTTGACCAAAGTCAACCTTATCCTAAATTCAGGTCAAAATGACCTACTTTACCCAAATTGAACCCAATCCACTTGAGCTAGACCCAATTGATGTGATCCACCACCTAATGGGGATTGAATGCTACTAAGTTGGCCATTAAATTTGAAGAGAGTCGGCCAGGAGAGAGAGAGCCCAATTTGGAAGAGAGAGAAGGGGAGGGTAGTTATTGGGGAGGAAGAAGAAACCCCCAATCTGAGCAATTGATGGCACCTTTCATCTCCCCTTCGAGGGAGGAGAAGTTTTCAGCTTCTTCCTGGCCTAATTGATGGCCAATTCATCCCCCCCCCCCCCCCAAGTGTAACCGAAATTCTAGTTAATGGCCATTAATGGCTTTCAGGAATAAAGCCACCCAAACTCGAAATTGGAACCCTCATTACCTTCAGTGATCAGAGAGGAAGAAAACCCCCAACCCTCCAGTGAGAATCGTTCAGAGGAGGCCTAGATCGGCATAGCACCAAAATCTCCACCACCGGCAATGGCGACTCGCCAGAATACGCGCCACCAAACCCCCACACAGGTCCGATCCGCTTCCTCTTCTCTAGTGCTAGATCCTCTAATGAATCGGGGCTTGATCCGAACTCAATTGGGCTCGGATCGCGCTTCCGAAAGGTCTTGTTTCGAGCCCTATTTCCCCTCCCCGAAACCCCTACTCCGACCACCACCGACCGGCAAGGGACCTCCAATCGCCATCCACCACCTCAACGGAGGTGACGGTGGCACTTGCCGGCCAGGGAGATGCGAGGGTGGGCAGGAAATCATCCCGCAAAGGCGCCAAGGACGGGCTGTCACGAGCCGTCCATTACTGGGTGACGATGACGGTGTGCCGTCAGATCTGCCGCAATTTGCTATCCACAGATTTAAATAATCATGCTAAATGAACATTTCATTTTTGTCACACTTCCTGCATTATTTTGTTTTAATTATTAAAAATACATACTGCCCTCAAATGAAAAAGTGCCCAACATCAATATTGTAGCCCTTGGTGTATATATTAAATGAAAATTTGTTTCAGGTCAATAGGGGCACTGTAGCCCCATGTTGAGCCATTTTGGTATGACTAGTCCCTAGGGTAGCGCAGTCACCTTTTCTTGAATAACTCTTGATAGAGAAATGATATGGGCATTAAAATTGAAACCTAGGCTATCTACACCAACCCCCTTAACATACCAAAAGATGGAAATTTTAGGAGAACATTTTTCTAAGGTTTCTGTATTAATTTCATAATTCAAATGTTAATTAATTAATGGGTCTAATGACCCCAATCCCCTCCAAATTTTGGTGGGTGCTCCTTAGGTTTATTATATGACCCTGGTAAAAATTTCAGCCCAACTGGGACTGATCTAGTTGGGTAATTTGTTAACCCAAGTTTGATCAAACTAGGTCAAAATTAGGGTATGGTGTTCACCTTGGGGTATTATGGTCAAAACTCATCAACATGAGTTTAAACCTTGGCCACTGGTTTAGGATCACCTAAAACACCTCCATGAGTGATTTGGGGTGATGTGGGGTGGGCTTGCCCCAAAACCCTAGCTTTACCCTTAGGGTTGCATTTTGAGCTTTGTGTAGGACATGGGGTCAAATGCTATGGAATGGTCATGGAATTTGGTGTACATGTTCAGAGGGTGTAATAATACCCTAGGAAATTTTAGAAGGATTTTAGGAACCCTTATTCCCCCTAAATTAGGTTATAACCAAGCTTTTAAGAACCAGACCGGACCGGTCGATCTGACCGGTCGAACCGCCAACCGACCATCCCAGCGGTCCGGGTGCTGTGCTAGAACCGGCTCCGCCGAGAACCGCCCGAAAACCGCCTGACCGCCCGGTTGAACCGGGGAACCAGGAACCGGTCCGGTTTTCCCTTAACCGGCCGGTCTCTTAATCCACCGTAAATTTAAATTTCAAGGGTGCAGATTAGTGTTCAGGCTTTTATAATATATATGTTAGGGCTTTTATAATTTCTTCCATCCTAATTCCTTTTCTACCGAGGGTTCTTGAGTGCCGTCTGGAGCATTCTGCATTCCTATAATCCTCTTCCTGTTTCGCATTCCTCTTCCTCACGCGATTTGGTGGCTGTCGGCGAGGAGATCTCAGATCCTCTTCTTCCTCGCATGATTTGGAGGCTACAGGCGAGGAGATCTCAGATCGCCTTCTTCCTCGCAGTCAAATCATCTTCTTCCCCGCGGTGAGTTCATCTTCTTCCGCGCAGCATTTATTCATGGTTTTATGGACGGCGTTGCACTATAACCCTGATCAGGTGACATTGTAGAGGCTCCAAGCGGTAGCATGATTTTCGTTCAGTCCAGATTTATGTAAGGAAACATAGGCTAAACATTAGCAGGATTCAGAAGTTTTGTTCAGTCCATATTTTTGTTCAGTCAAGTTTCATTATTTTGATGTTTTGTTTTGCCTGCAGTAGTAACTAGTAACTAGTAAGCAATGTTAAAAATGTGGTTTGACAAAAATGTTTGTAGGCTCACACAACACATGACTTGGAATGCATCCCACTTGGATTTGACAAAAATGTTAAAAATGTAGATTCAGAACTCAGAAGTTTAGAAATTAGATGTGAATATAATTTGTTGAAAAGATATATATATATTTCTCATTTGAATACTATTTGACTTTTATTATAACATAGGATAAGAGGAATGCATAGTTTTGTGAGATTACTGTTTGATATTCTCATTTAATGTTTGTATCCAAAAATCTGAAAATGGACTTTTCTTCCGAGCCGTCTAATATTTCTTTACAAGCGGTCCGTGAAAAAAATGATCCTGATTGGAATCATTTTAGTCTCATGTAGAGTTCTTACGGTAAAAAACAGTATAGGTGTTTACATTGTGGAGGACTTATAAGGGTAGGGGAATTAATAGAATGAAGTAACATTTAGCTGGGACTAAAGGAAATATTGGTGCTTGCAAAAAGGTTCCGCTTGATATTCGACATCAGATGCAAGAAAACTTAAAAGTAATAACTGATAAAAAAACAAGAAGCACAAGAATCCTTAGATAGTGTAAATCCATACGGTGATCACGTGGATGATGATATAACTTCTCTTCCTAGGTCTCAAAACTCAATCGTACAAGAAAATGGTAGGAGAAAAATTGATTAAGTTGAAAATTACTTTGCCCCTAGAACATCTGCAAGATCACAACCATCATTGAAAAGTGTCTTATCCTCAAAAGAGGCGGTGCATCGTGCTGATATGGCCGTAGCTAGATGGTTTTTTGATAGTTGCATACCTATAAATGCTTTAAATTCAGCATTTGCGCAAAAAGCTATTGATGCAATTGCTTCAATTGGTCCTGGTTATATGTTGTCTACCTACCACATGATGAGAATTAATTTGCTTAGAGATTGCAAAGAAGAGTGTCGGTTTCTTGTAGATTCATATAGAGATAATTGGAAAAAAAACTGGATCTATGTTAATGGCAGATGGTTGGACTGATAGGAGGAGTAGAACTCTAATTAATTTCTTGGTTTATTCACCT
Organism: Dactylorhiza incarnata; assembly: GCA_033032865.1. Lineage (NCBI taxonomy): Eukaryota > Viridiplantae > Streptophyta > Magnoliopsida > Asparagales > Orchidaceae > Dactylorhiza > Dactylorhiza incarnata. Next base: position 15,199 of record JAWHQI010001214.1, read on the forward strand.
CATGGTATCTCATTTTGCAAATCAGTTGTGCTTCAGATGTTACAAAAGATGCGACGACTTTGTGTTCTTTATTTGCAGAAGTAGTTGAATGGATATGTTAAATGATGACTGGTATTTAGTCATCGTTTTAGGCTAATATCTTATTAGATATTTAAATAAATTATCACATTTGTGTGTTGTTTTTATAAATTTTCGTAAAAATATTATTTTATGTCCAAATCTTATAGATATTTTTATTTTGTAGGATTACGGCAGGCCTGGGGGAATTTATGTGTGAAATCCCGCTGCCGCGTCCAAGACGCGCAAGCTCTCATACATATCTACATATATAAATATATATAAATATATATATATATATATGTTTATATATATATGTTTTATGTATATATATATGTTTTATGTATATATATATGTTTGTATATAATATGTTATATATATATATATATACACGGTTATAGATATATATATATGTTTATATATATATATGATTATATATATATAAGCTGCTCCGACCACCACTTCAACAGCCGCCGGACCTCCACCATGCTCCAGCAACCACCATGCATGCAAGCAGCTCTTCCATGCGAGGCTCCAATGGCTTGTAGGTCCTCCACGCAGCAACTTCCGGCCATCTCCGCAGCAGCCCCGCCACCTCCATGCAAGCTTCCGGCCATCTCCGCAGCAGCTCCACCACCTCCTCCATGCATGCAACCGGCCTCCTCCACGTCAGCGATCCGCCCACCATCTCTCTCTCCACGTCAGCAATCCAAGCCCTGGCATTTCACAAGGACGATGCCACCTCCAGCCCGAGCTCCTCCATACGCGCCTCCTCCACAGATCCCGCCCGGAGTTATGCCTCCACAGTAATGGCGGCAGCACCCCCGTACCTGCTAAAAAAGAAATTCACTTTCGCCTATAAAGATGGCTGCTCGTGAAGGAGGAAGGGGATTGAGGTTTTTTAAAAAAAAAATAAGATTTTAAGAGCCCGGATATTCATTTGGCAGAGTTGATTATTTTTTTATCAAGTGGAGTTTATTATTTTTCATTTCTATTTAGAGATTTAGAGTTTAGAGATTTTCATTCCTGTGTTCTTTTGGTTCCGGAAGGTTGTATTTCGGACAACGTTTTAGTCAGTCTCTTGTAATCTTGTACGTCTTTCTTCTTTCAAATTAGAATTGTCTTAAACATGAAAGCTTGTATTGTTATTTCTTCTGATTTCATTCCCCGCTAGTAATAAAAGTTCACCTCTATTTTACTAATATTAATTTTCTATTTTAAAAGTTTGTTACTTCTCTTCTTTGTTCGTTCTTTTTCATCATGTCGCATTTTTATAATAATGATTCACCCATCTCCATGAGCGGCTAATTTCTATAGTGCTCGATCGCGATGATCCGAGGATGAGATAAGTTTTGTTATGATTTTTAGATTTATTTTTCTCTAATTGTTGAATGCGTACGATTTACCGTTGGTCAACTCATTGAGGCTATATCTTTTATATAGTTTTCATAATGGTTTTCGCTCTTTACTTGGCCGAGAGGCTCGTAAGGCGAATCGATCACCCATCGGTAAAAGGAGTAGAACGCAACCCTCGATAGAGGACGACGTAACTCTTCTGGATTGAAATAAAATTCAATAGCGAGGTTCACAACCTAAGGCAAGTCTTAGGCGATGCGATTTGAGAACGAAAGTTCGGTCGATACACCTAAGCTTAGTTGAACCTAAACCTCGAAAGAGGGGTGTTCATGCTTTTGGAACCTCCACGGTCAAAGCCTCTTCAACAAGAGAATTGTAATCTATTCTCATTTCAATTTTCTCTATATCCGAGGTGATTCAAGATCGGGTGCTAGCTTTTAAATCATCAAATTAATTTATTTAGTATTTCTAGTTTTTACTATTCGCAAACCAACCCAATTTTCTATTGATAAAATAATAGCGATTTTCTAAGTAGAATTACTCAACCACCCCGAGTCTAATACGACCTTGGTTTTATAACCTATACTACATTCGATACGGTACACTTGTCGTTGTCGTTTGCGGATATAGTTTTGCGCATCATTCAACAAGTATGGTTCAACTACTTGTTACAGATAATGCAGCAAACTACAAGAATGTAGGGGAGTTACTACATGAAAAATATGGCAATATTTATTGGTCACCGTGTGCAGCTCATTGCTTAAATTTAATTTTAAAGGATATTGGAAATTTGAGTCATATGGTGGACATTACAAAAAATGCTTCAAAGGTTACTGTATTTATTTACAATCATGTCTTTCTTTGTCTTGGTTGAGGAAAAGGGAAGGATGGAGAGAGATCGTTCGCCCAGGAGCTACACGATTTGCCACTACATTTATTATGCTTAAAAGTTTACATGAACACAAACATGATTTGCAGGCATTAGTGACTAGTAAATATTACACTGATTCAAAAATTTCAAGATCAAGCAAAGGTGAAATTGTTGTTAATATCATTTTGGATAATCAATTTTGGAACATGTGTTTGGTGATGACAAAGGTTGCAGGTCCACTAATCAGATTGTTACGCACTGTTGATTCTGATGAGAAGCCATCACTTGGCTATGTCATGTTAAATTTTATGTTTGTTCAATGTCTTATGCATTGTACTCATTTGTAGGATTTACTTTAAAAAGAGAAGTTATGATCCTCTTGGTTATACGAGTATTGATACAGTGGACTTTTGGGTAGTTGAGAAAGAGCAAACTCCAGAGCTTAATTATAATGATTTGGAAAGTTAAATTTATGAGGAATATGTTATACCAATTTGAAAGTATCTAGTTGCGTCCTAAATCACCTAGAGGGGGGTGAATAGGTGAATTCTATGTCTTTAAGCGGAAAAAAAAAAAATTAACACAGAAAAGCAAACAAACAACCACAGCACAGACACAAGGATTTTATAAAGGTTCCCCGATGTGGGTAGTCCTCTTTCCCGCCTCGCCTATCTAGCACTTCGAGGCTAGACTCGGCTACTTCACCAATCTCAGATTATAACTAATCTTACACCTCGGAGTTAAAACTCCTACAACTCGGAGTATGCAACTCCTACAACTCGGAGTAAAACAACTCCTACAACTCGGAGTAAACAACTCCTACAACTCGGAGTATAACAACTCCTACAACTCGGAGTATAACAACTCCTACAACTCGGAGTATAACAACTCCTACAAAAGAAAAGATAAGGAAACAAAATACTTCTTCTTAACCTCTAAAGAGATTAACTTCAGATCTTGAAAACAGAGTCTTTTTCTCAACTTTGAAAGAAAGCTTGGCACTTGAAAGATGTGAAGAGAGAAGACTTGGCTAACCAGATCTGAATAGGCCCTTTGACTTGCTAGAAAGAATCTTCAATAAAGAGGGCAGCAATAAGATCAAAGGCCTTCTTCTGAGAAATCTCTAACCACAATAGAGAAAGGATCTTGTGCAGAAAATGTTAGGTCTCAGAATTCTTGTTCAGCAAAAGAGAAAGGAGATCGACTTGTTGCTTTTACTTTTCTGAACTGTCGGCTGAAGAAGTTTTTAGATCGATTCTTAAGATAGGTCGATTTGCCCTAAAATAAGGATTTATTTATAGGGAGGTCTTCAACGGCTCTTGCGACAAGGAAGGGAGAGGCGACACGTGTACTGTTCATGTCGGCTAACCCTAATTTTCAAAAACGAAACGAGGATATGAAATCCGTCTGTCCGTCATTCGTTGGGATTCGTCGGGAGTACACGAGAACATCCGACGAATTGACTTAGCTGCAGAGTTTTCCTTCACAACCCATTCAAAAAGACCTCTATCAGCATTCGTCGGGATTCGTCGGAATGACCCGAGTCATCTCGACGAATGGACTTGGCTTCAGAAATTTCTTCATAACCCAGTCAAAATGACCTCTGTCAGCATTCGTCGGGATTCGTCGGAATGACCCGAGTCATCTCGACGAATGGACTTGGCTTCAGAAATTTCTTCATAACCCAGTCAAAATGACCTCTGTCAGCATTCGTCGGGATTCGTCGGAATGACCCGAGTCATCTCGACGAATGGACTCAGCAGAAATTTCCTTTTCTTCTGAAAGCCTGCTCCACTCCTCAACCTTGAAAACCTTCAGTTATGAGTATATGAAGTGCATCCCAAAAGAGAGATTACACATGGACCAACACTTTGTTCTATACAATGAGGGATTACATTGTCTAGAACTGTGTTTGGTGATCCATTGCAACCTGACTTTGGTGTGCACTTAGCATTACGACCTGTCATAACACATCTAAACAAAAGTCATCAAATACAAATACAATTCATTTTAGTTTACTAGGGGACATCTTCAAATCAAGGTGATTGTAGACACAATACCCAACAATCTCCCCCTATTTGAAGATGTCATAACCCTAGGCACTAATTTGAATTGCACAGAAGAATACTAAATAAGAATGCAGAACCCAGGCAGTAATATATATAAGGAAAAACAGAGTAGGACTAAATGTTTTAGCTTAACACAAAAGAAATGTATGTATATATATATAAGCAAAGAAAACATCAAGATTCCAGATAAGCACAGCTTATTCATGACCTTTGCCTTTCATCTTTGCAAACATTCTGTCCACTGCCTCAGATTTCTTCTTCAGTTCTGAATCCATTCTCTCAAAAAATGCCTTTGGCTTAGGCCAGTATTTATCAGGAGCAGACTCTTTAGATCCACCATTCTTGAAGTGAATTCTTCTTTCATTTGTCCTTTTCTCAAACTTGCTCCATTCTTCTGAACTATAATGGTCACTGACTTTTTCATTCTGATTGCTGACTTTATCAAAAGCAGAGAGAATAATACTTTTGGAGATGGGGCTCCAACTTTCTTGGAAGTTTCTAGGAGGAGGCCTATCATAAAATTCTCTGATCTTCTTATATGGATTAGACCTCTTAGCAGGTGGCTTATCAGCAAATAGCTTCCTTTTTAAAGACTTCTCAGAGGGTTCAGCAAAATAGGAGCTGTTAGGATCTTGAACAAGAGATGGATCATCCCACAATTCCTGATAAGATGAAGCAGGGAAGACTTCATCAGCAAACACAGAATCCTCAACAGGATTTGGAGAGAAACTAGGAGCCCTGGGTCCTGGAGCACTTGAGGAGGGAACAACAGGCCCTTTATCCACAACAGCAAACCCAAGCATTTCAGCCACTTGCTTGAACAGCCAGCTTTGGGCTTCATGAGTATACCAATTTACATCCTTAATATTTTGTAAGATGTTTTCCTTGAGATCTTGCATTTGAGAAGCTACACTTTCATTTAAAACATCCAATTTGCTTGCATTTTCTTCTAACTTGGATACCACACTCTCCTCCCCCTTTATGACATCTTCATGTAGGAGGGTAAATAATCTTTTCAGCTGATTTTCAACTTGATCATCCAAGTAAGTTAATCCTTGATCATGAGCAGAGCTGAGAGAAGAGATAGCAGTAGTCTGATGTAAAATATCTTCACTGACCTGATGCAGATTCTGGAGAGCATGCCCAACAGCTTTATTTGTATGATCCAAAGCTTTCCCTGCAGATAGCATCCAGGCTTCTTGATCACTCTTGAATCTTCCCATGTCATGCTTGATCTCAGCCATTTCCTGCTTCAGAGAACTATCAACAGAGTCAATCTTCTTATAGACTTGCTTGATAGAGTGATCAAAGTGATCAGTCTGACCCTTTAGCAGCCCTGCTATGGATTTCAGCAAAGAGGAGTGAGAGCTATCACCAGTCTCAACCTCTTCAGGAGATAATCTATCAGCTACAAAACTTGAGGACTGTGCTTGCTTGTCAAGCACAGTTGCTCTTGGAGAAGTGCTCCTAGCCACAAAAACTGCTGGAGGAGGCAAAAGCAGCACAGAAGGAAGGACCTCAGAAGGAACAGATTCAGCCATGAAGAAATCTTCCTGGACTTTCTCCCCCTCAAGTAGAGACATCTCCTTAGCCAACCTCAGCATGGCACCAAGGCTGCCCTGCTCCCCAGAATCAGATTGCTCATGAGGAGAGTCTGGCAAGATTTCATGACCTTCAGAATGAGAATCAACCATGGCAGGTGATCTCCTTGAATCTTCCAGCTGAGGAGCCTCAACAAAAACAGCAGCAACCTCTGGTTCCTCCATGTCAAGATCAACACCAGGAACACCACTATCAACAGGATCAATATGTACTTGATCAGCATCACTTGGAGGAGCATCATCTGCAGCACCACTGCTCGCACCAATGTCTCTTGGGGTTGGAAACTCCCCCTCAACATGTGCACCTCTGACCTGTGCAGGAGCTGGACTAAGTCCACTCCCCCTGGAGGATTGCCCTGCTTCAATGGACCTATGTTCAGCAGGGAGAGGGGCCTCATCATCACTCAAAGCAGCCCTCACTCCAGCATTCCCTAAGCCCTTGGGAATTACCCTTTCCCATTTGGTGAAAATGGATGAGTTGATTTTCTTAGTGTGGTGGATGGGGGTACCTCTTCCAAGATTGAAAAAATCTGGATTGCCACTATGCAGAAGCAGACTGAGAATCCTTCCAAAATTTGGAGCAAGAAAACTCTTTTTAATCTTCTCAAAGATGACTTCACCAAAATTGAAATTCTTCCGACAAATTATGGCGGTGTGAATTTTGAAAGCCTCTTCAGAGAGGTAGTCATGAGAACCGACCTTGCATAACAAAACTTTTCCTATAATATCACACAGAAGTTTACCTCCTTCAATCATGAACTTTCTTCTGATTTTGGCGCTTTGATCAAGAATGCCACAAAATCGTCTGGCTCTGAAAATATCTTCAACAGACAACTCCTCAGATTCGACCTCTGGCATCCTCAACGATCGGTTGATACCACTAGCCTTCAAAATTATTTTGCAAGACCGAATAGAGCTTTTGATCTTCTTACCTTGACCTGAGATTTTGGCATTGCGATAGAACTCCAGAATATCCTGTTCCAGGATTTTAGCCGGCTCTTCCAAGATAAAACTGAGCCCGGCGACATCAAGCATCATGATCACATTTCGAAACTCATCGGAAGCTGAGCGGAAGGCGCCTCTTACCAACTCTCCCCCTGAGTTCAAGCCACCGGAGGCTTTGGGCGCCATTGAAGTCGTCGACGTCGAGGAAGAGAAACAGAGAAATCGTGAAGGAGGAGACGAACGGTCGGGTAGGGTTTCACGGAAGGTTTCGTGAAATCGTGATGTTTTCTTTTAATTTATATATATATATATATAAAAATTTAAGTAGAGCGCGTACCTGTAGAGTGATAAAGCTGTAGAGATATGATTCCGCGGAAGAGGAATTTGAGAGGAATAAATATCTGAAAAAAAATTGTCCCGTGAACACCCGTGAAACGTCATGAAATTTTCTGAGTTAATACGTGAAGTCTCGTGCAATTTCGTGAAATTTCAACAGTCCCGACTTCAAGATTCCTTGTTAAGCATTCCAAGTTCCATTTTGAAGAAATTGAATTTGGTTTCGTCCAGAGGCTTCGTAAAAATATCTGCAATTTGTTTGTCAGTATTAACATATAACAAATTTATGTCCTTACTCTCAACATGTTCTCGGATGAAGTGATAGCGAAGCTCAATATGCTTCATTCTGCTGTGAGAGACGGGATTATTTGCTATGGCAATAGCACTTGAGGAGTCACAGAACATGGGGATTTCTGAGAGCTTTACATTATAGTCCTCAAGCTGATTTTTCATCCACAAAAGATGTGCGCAGCAACTGCCAGCAGAGATATACTCCGATTCAGCAGTTGATATTGCAACGCAATTTTGCTTCTTGCTACTCCAGGAAACGAGCCTTTTTCCCAAGAACTGACAAGTTCCCGAAGTGCTCTTCCTATCATCTTTGCTACCTGCAAAATCAGCGTCTGAAAAACCAATTAGTTCAAAATCATTGCTTCTTGGGTACCATAAACTGAGATTTGGTGTAGCCTTAAGGTATCTCAATATCCTCTTTGCAGCGGCATAATGAGATTCCTTACAGTTCACTTGATACCTGGCACATACACATGTTGAGAACATTATATCAGGTCTAGTGGCAGTGAGATAGAGCAAGGACCCAATTATGCTTCTGTACTTGGTTTCATCAAAAGGTTTCCCTTTCTCATCCTTGTCCAGAGACATACTTGAGCCCATTGGAGTCCTCATTGAGGTTGCACTCTCCATTTTAAATTTCTTAAGAAGCTCTTTAGTGAACTTCGTCTGAGAGATGAAGATTCCATCTTCAGATTGGTGCACCCGGAGTCCTAAGAAATATTTCAGCTCTCCCATACTGCTCATTTCAAACTTACCTTGCATCAAGTTAGAAAACTTTTTGCAAAGTTTGTCATCAGTAGAGCCAAAAATAATATCGTCGACATAGATTTGCACCAGCAAAATCTCGCCTTTAACTTCCCTAAGAAACAATGTCTTGTCTATTGTTCCTCTTGTAAATTTGTTCTCAAGAAGAAACTTAGACAATGTCTCATACCAGGCTCGGGGTGCCTGTTTGAGACCATACAAGGCTTTATGTAAATAAAATACATGATCAGGAAAGTTAGGATCGACAAAACCTGGAGGCTGAGCTACATACACTTCCTCTTTAAGGTCTCCATTCAGAAATGCGGACTTTACATCCATCTGGAAAACCTTAAAGCCCTTATATGCAGCATAAGCCAGAAATAATCTGATGGGTTCAAGTCTTGCTACTGGTGCGAAGGTCTGATCAAAGTCAATCCCTTCTTCTTGCATGTATCCTTGAGCAACCAGTCTTGCTTTGTTTTTGGTGATGATGCCCTTTTCATCAAGCTTGTTCCGGAAAATCCATTTGGTTCCAATCACATTCTGCCCTTTGGGTCTAGGTACCAACTCCCAAACTTTACATCTTTTGAATTGGTTGAGCTCCTCTTGCATAGCAAGGATCCAAGAGGAATCGGTGTTTGCTTCTTCAAACTTCTTCGGTTCAATCTGTGAAAGAAAACTTAAATGTAAAATTTCGTTAGTTGTACCTCTTCTAGTTAGAACTCTGCTTGAAAGATCTCCGATGATTTGATCAGCTGGATGATCTCTCAAATGTCTGATCACTCCAACATTTAGATGATTATGAGGTTCCCGCACTTCAGGTACATCTTCATCTTCCTGAGGATCATCATCCTCACATGTAGAAGGAGCAATTACTTCAATAGATTGTGGAACGTCTTCCTTTACCACTTCTTCTAAGTGTAGATCTTTGAATCTTGCATCTGCATCTTCAACAAAGACACTAGAAGAGCTGCTTTGAAGCATACTCGTCTCATCAAATATAACATTATAAGTTTCTTCTACCACCAGGGTTTTCTTGTTGAAAATCCTATATGCCTTACTATGGCTACTATAACCTACAAAAATACCTTCAAAACATTTTTCACTAAACTTAGTTTTATAATACTTTCCATTGTTAAGCACGAAGCATTTACTGCCAAAGATTCTAAAATAAGACAGAGTTGGTTTCTTGCCTTTCAGAAGTTCATAGGGAGTCTTATGATGATTTTTGTTGATTAGTGCTCTGTTTTGCACGTGGCAAGCAGTGTTGATACCTTCAGCCCAGAAGTACTCCGGTAGTGAAGAATCACTCAACATTGTCCTGCAAGCCTCTATGAGTGTTCTATTCTTTCTCTCGGCAACACCATTTTGCTGTGGAGTGCGGGGAGAGGAGAACTCATGAAAGATACCCTGACTTTCACAAAATTCAGTCATGGCCCCAGACTTGAATTCTGTACCATGGTCACTTCTGATTTTGACCACAGAGCATTCTAATTCATTCTGAATTTGCCTAACGAATGAGGTGAAAGAGTAATAGGTGTCTGACTTGTGTTTCAGAAAGAATACCCAAGCAAAACGTGAGTAATCATCGACAATGACCAACGTATAAGACTTACCCCCTAAACTCTGAATTGGCATGGGACCAAATAAGTCCATATGAAGTAGATATAAACATCTGGTAGACTCTTTGCCAATAATGCTCTTAAAGCTAGCACTCGTCTGCTTGCCCATTTGGCATGCGTGACAAGGTCTCTCTTTAATGCACTTAACACCAGGAGCATCACGAACTAAGTTGTGGGAAAATAACATATTTATAGTTTTGAAATTTATATGTGCTAGTCTCTTGTGCCATTGGTCACAGAGAGATGCACTATCTTTTGCCAAAAAGCACACTGGTGTAGAAGAATCTAAACATAGAAAATTTAAACAAAAAATATTTCTACTCTGAGTGCCTGTTAAAATAGTTTCTGATGCATCAGATGACTTTATCAAGCACTTGTCCTTGTAGAATTCTACCATATAGCCTTTGTCACAAAGTTGACTTATGCTAATGAGATTATGTTGTAATCCTTTAACATAAGCCACGTCTGTGAAAGAGACTGTACCATTTGTGATCATACCGTAGCCTTTTGTGATTTCCCGATCAGATCCGCCAAAAATAACTTTTGGACCATCTTTCACGGGGGTATACTCTTGTAGTAGGCTTCTTGTTCCGGTCATGTGCCGTGAACAACCACTGTCCAAGTACCATATTGGATTTGTATTGGCCTTTGGACATACCTGCAATCAACAATCAATTGCCCTTAGGAACCCAAACCGATTTGGGTCCTTGGCTTCTTGTTAGATGACCACCACTTGGAATGTTAACATTGCGAGGGGTCATTCTTGCATTGTTAATCCGTGGGGTTGTGACATTTCTCGGATTAAACCAACAATCTATGGCAAAGTGACCAACCTTGCCACAACACCAACAATCGAATCGATTGTACCTTCTCTTTGTCTCCTGTTTTGCCTTTTGAACGGGAGGTGCAACAGGAGTGACTTTCTTAGTGGAAGTCTTCTTAGAAGTGGGGGCCTCATGGTGACAGCACACACATGGCTCCAACTTCTTCTCGACAGATTTGGGTGCAATCGTTCTAATTTTCGGTGCTTTCTTGTGAGCTGATTCGTGAACAAATGGACCATGATCTTTGAGGATTATTTCTTCATGAGGAGCTTTGAAGGGAGAGTTGTCAAAGTTTCGGGGAAAGCTCCATCCTTGATATCTATTACTAGGTTCAACATGTGTTGGCCTAGCAAGATGACGGTAGGATGAATCAAAGTCAAACGGATTTGATGGAAAAATGACCTTCCTAAATGAAGGTTGACTTTGATTAGCAGCTCCCTTCCCCTTCACGGCTCTCTTCTCAGCAGCCTTACTACTCTCAGCCTTATGACCAATTCCACTACCCTTCGCAGGAGCAGAAAACTTATCAATGAATGGAAGAATAGTCTTAGGCTTCGAGAAGCTTTCTACGAGCTTCCTTTCCGCCTTCAACTTATTTTCTAGTTCATTTATGGTTTTCTCCTTTAAATTCAAAAACTCAGTGGAGCTTTTCAGTTCGTCTTTCAAGAGTTGGATTTCATCTTTGAGAGGAGTTAATTGTTCAACTTCCTCCCTCAAAGCTAATTCCACTGTCTTGAGAGATTCAATTTCTTTTGACTTGGATTTGACGACCTTGCGGCACTTGTCAAATCCTTTCACAAGGGCTTCATACTGAGTTATTAACTTAGAGTCCTCCTCTGAGGAGTAGCCTTCATTTGCTACGGATGCAGTCTCATCTTCAGAAGCAGACAGAGGGGTATGAGAGTTTACCTTCCCCTTATAAGAGGAGTCGCCTATTTCTTCGTCTAGATGAGCCATTAGCCCAAAGTAGGCTTCTTCATCTGAGCTTGACGCATCAGAGTCACTGTCGCTCAGAGTCTTGGCCTTCTTGGCGAGGAGACTCTTTTCTTTCTTCCTTCCTTTAAAAGATCTCTTTTCTTCCTTCTTTGATCCTTCTTTATTCTTGTATGGACACTCGGCTATTACGTGTCCTGGCTTATTGCAGCAATAACAAATAATGTCAGTAGAATCAAATTTGTTTGGTTTAGATTTATACCTGTCATTATTGTAGTCCTTTTTGTGATGATCCCCATCACGTCTTGATCTTCTGTGATCAAATGCAGTGGATTGCCCTCTCTTCTGCTTTCTTTTATTCAGAAGTCTTTTGAATTGTTTGGAGAGAAGAGAAAATTCTCCATCAGACATCTCTGAACCTGATGGGCTGGCATCAGACTCATCCTCATCAGAAGATGGTCTCCTGACAGGTGGGAGAGCCTTGCTCTTTCTTGAGCTTTCAGCTTTTAGGGCAGAGGACTTCTCCCTTCTAGAGGCTCTGACCCCCTCTTCTTCAGCTTTGCGGGAATTTAGCTTCAACTCATGGGACAGGAGCTTACCAAACAACATTTGTGGCTCCGTAGTTCCGAGCTTTCCGAATTCTCTGATGGCTATAACCTTGGTATCCCATTCTTTCGTCAGGGATCTCAAAAATTTGTCATTTAGTTCGCCAGTTGTGAATTCTCTATCATAGTTCCTAAGGCCATTTACGATCTTGAAGAACTTCTCGTAGGTGTCAGAAATGGAGTCTCTTGGATCTTGCTTGAATGCTTCATATTCTTGGTTCAGCAATGATCTTCGGTCATCCCTCACTTCTTCGGTCCCTTCCATCAGAACGACTAGTGAGTCCCACATTTCTTTAGCAGATTTGCAGTGAAGCAGATTTTGTAACATTGAATCATCAACTGCGCCTGCTATGATATTCTTTGCTTTCTTGTCTAGGGCCACTAGAGCGATCTCATCTTTGTTCAGTTCCAACATCTTCTTTGGGATCATGATGGTGGAGTTTATTGAAGATGGTTTCATCGGAATATGGGGACCTTCTTCCACGATCTGAAAGATTCTTGGGTCAGCATCTTCCATGTAGAATCTTACTCTTTCCTTCCACATAGGAAAGTTCTCTTTGGTGCAGACTGGCAACTTGACGGAGTCCTTGGTCTTATCCATTCCAGACATGTTTGCTTTAGCAACTAGATGAGGAGATCTTGTTCAAGGTGTTAGCCTTATAGCGAACAACCTAGCTCTGATACCAATTGAAAGTATCTAGTTGCGGCCTAAATCACCTAGAGGGGGGTGAATAGGTGGATTCTATGTCTTTAAGCGGAATAAAAAAAATTTAACACAGAAAAGCAAACAAACAACCACAGCACAGACACAAGGATTTTATAGAGGTTCCCCGATGTGGGTAGTCCTCTTTCCCGCCTCGCCTATCTAGCACTTCGAGGCTAGACTCGGCTACTTCACCAATCTCAGATTATAACTAATCTTACACCTCGGAGTTAAAACTCCTACAACTCGGAGTATGCAACTCCTACAACTCGGAGTAAAACAACTCCTACAACTCGGAGTAAACAACTCCTACAACTCGGAGTATAACAACTCCTACAACTCGGAGTATAACAACTCCTACAACTCGGAGTATAACAACTCCTACAAAAGAAAAGATAAGGAAACAAAATACTTCTTCTTAACCTCTAAAGAGATTAACTTCAGATCTTGAAAACAGAGTCTTTTTCTCAACTTTGAAAGAAAGCTTGGCACTTGAAAGATGTGAAGAGAGAAGACTTGGCTAACCAGATCTGAATAGGCCCTTTGACTTGCTAGAAAGAATCTTCAATAAAGAGGGCAGCAATAAGATCAAAGGCCTTCTTCTGAGAAATCTCTAACCACAATAGAGAAAGGATCTTGTGCAGAAAATGTTAGGTCTCAGAATTCTTGTTCAGCAAAAGAGAAAGGAGATCGACTTGTTGCTTTTACTTTTCTGAACTGTCGGTTGAAGAAGTTTTTAGATCGATTCTTAAGATAGGTCGATTTGCCCTAAAATAAGGATTTATTTATAGGGAGGTCTTCAACGGCTCTTGCGACAAGGAAGGGAGAGGCGACACGTGTACTGTTCATGTCGGCTAACCCTAATTTTCAAAAACGAAACGAGGATATGAAATCCGTCTGTCCGTCATTCGTCGGGATTCGTCGGGAGTACACGAGAACATCCGACGAATTGACTTAGCTGCAGAGTTTTCCTTCACAACCCAGTCAAAAAGACCTCTGTCAGCATTCGTCGGGATTCGTCGGAATGACCCGAGTCATCTCGACGAATGGACTTGGCTTCAGAAATTTCTTCATAACCCAGTCAAAATGACCTCTGTCAGCATTCGTCGGGATTCGTCGGAATGACCCGAGTCATCTCGACGAATGGACTTGGCTTCAGAAATTTCTTCATAACCCAGTCAAAATGACCTCTGTCAGCATTCGTCGGGATTCGTCGGAATGACCCGAGTCATCTCGACGAATGGACTCAGCAGAAATTTCCTTTTCTTCTGAAAGCCTGCTCCACTCCTCAACCTTGAAAACCTTCAGTTATGAGTATATGAAGTGCATCCCAAAAGAGAGATTACACATGGACCAACACTTTGTTCTATACAATGAGGGATTACATTGTCTAGAACTGTGTTTGGTGATCCATTGCAACCTGACTTTGGTGTGCACTTAGCATTACGACCTGTCATAACACATCTAAACAAAAGTCATCAAATACAAATACAATTCATTTTAGTTTACTAGGGGACATCTTCAAATCAAGGTGATTGTAGACACAATACCCAACACAATTGTTGGAGAAGTTCAAGCTTGTGATCAACAAAATGATCAAATCAATAGTAAGTTGTATGTACATATATATAGTTAACTAATATGTATATTGTTATTATTATATTTGACTACTTGTATGTGTAGAATTGTTTTTTTTTTCAAATTTGATATTACAGATGATGAATGTGTTGATAATATTCTTGAGCATGCCGGTCTAGAAGCATTTGGAGCAGAATCGTTTGAGAGATATGATTTCAATGATATATTAGGATGAATCTTGATTTATTTAATATTTTGTTGATGTTGACTAAGGTTTTGAAAACATTATTATGCTTTGAGACATTGAGTTTTGGAAGAATATGTTATTCCATGAATTTGTAATTATTATCATTAAATTATGATGGTATAACATTAGTTTAATTTCATATATATTTCCATAAAATGTCTTCACAGTTCAACCCCGGTTCAACCGATTGAACCTTGAACTTTTAACTCCACCGGTTCGGTGTCCGGTCCGGTTCTCAAAACCTTGGTTATAACCCCTTTAGGGCTTTTTATTATTAAAGAGATTTACATATTCAAATGGTCTTGGATGGTGATGAAATTTTGGTAGTGCATTTATAATCATATGATGGACCTCTGGTAATTTTTGTGTAATTAATTAAATGATTTAACAAGTACTTCATTCACAATGCACTTATTTTGTCTTAATCTTAAGAAAAATAATTGAGGGTCCAATACTCCCTGAAAAAATTTGCAACTTGATGATAGGACATTTCAGAGCACTAGGAAGCTCTATAAATTTTTATATAATTTTTTAGAGATTGTTATCAGTAGGCTACTTCACAACATGTTCAAATTAGGATTTACTTTGAATATTTATTTAGGTGAGAAAATGATTTTTATAAATTGTGAAACTCAGTCAGTAAGACTTTATGATCATCTTAGAGAACTGGTATTTCTTTCATAATTTTTGGAATTGTTTAACAGTAGTTTCCTTCACAATTTTCCCAAGAAAGGGTTTCTTTGGAATATTAATTTATGTGATTAATTTGCCTTTATAAATTCTGAAATTTGGCCAGTAGACTTTTCTGACTAATATAAAGGTCTAGTAATTTTTCCATAAATTTTGGATAAGTATTTTTGATGGTTCCTTCATTAACCTCCAACTTTGGATAGATGCTAAATATTATAATTAGAGGACAATTCCTGATTGTAAAATTGTGACATTCTGTACTTACTGTTATTTTGGCATGATAGATTTATCTTAATTTTATGGGATCTATATCATAAGAATACCTTACACTTCATGTTCATATTCATACTTGGAAAATATTGGAGAAATAAAAATAAATGCTAAAATGTTAAGGAAAATATGAATATCTGGATTTAGTCTTATGATGCCATGATAGTCCTCCAGTAATAATCTTGTGTCATGAGGATGAGTATTTGGAGTACTTCCACTTATGTGGTTCATATAGTTCGTTTGGTCTGCATATAGTAAAATGGTAAAACTTGGGTAACTAGTGGTCTACTGAGAGGAAATGGGGTTTAACTGGAGTACATGGTCAGGTTGAAGAGGTTGAGGTCACCAAAAGGAGGTCATGTGGTAAGTGTGCTTGATTAGTCCTGGGTGAGGTTGTACTCGGAATTGATGAAAGATCGTCTTTCCCCTAGAAGTGTCATAAACCACCTAGGGTTAATAAAAGTGAATCGGTAAGAGGGTTATGCATATGGGTAGATACCAATAACATTAAATACCTTGAGAAAGGGAGCCTTGGGGTGTCATCCCAGTATAGTTCCTAGTACCGTAGCGAGCCCCTAACAGGGCAATCCTCGGGAAGTCCAAGACTAACCATAAATTGTAGGGATAAGTTGTTGTACAAGATTAACTTAGTAATACACTCACTCACACCCCATTGTCACGGGTATATTATTCGGTTTGGTCTTACGAGCGGTAGGCTCGGTGGTTGTAGCAGTAGACTAATTAGTCTGGTGAGCTTGTGACTCAGCAATGCTTATTGTGATGGGCGGGTAGCCCGGGGAGCTTATGGCTCGGAGATAGAGGGTAAACATGTTTGCATGTACATAAGGTGGTTGGTCCTTAGTGTTGATGGTCATTGCACTGACATTAATACTTGGGCTTGGTAAGTGTGGGTAACCCTTTACCAAGACAAGTCTGGTGGTCTAACCAGCAAGAGTACGCAGGAGCTCCGATGTTGTGTTCTTAGCGTTGAGGCGTACGTTAGGTCTAGGTTAGGTAGTGTAAATACCAACCTAGAGTTGGGCGAGGCCCAACCCACCGCTTCCGCTTGCCACTACAGGAGTATCCTGGGAGTTTTGCTAGCTCCAAAAAGGGAGAACTAAAGGTCTGTGCGCACAGAGTCATAGTGTGTGAGTTGCACTTGTGTGAAAATAGCATAAAACTGCATACCTTGCATGACATAGCAGTAACATTGCATTTCAACCCCTACCCCTATCATATAAGTTGGTTATGGGACTCCTTATACGATATGCCTTGCTAAACGACCCCTTGGTCTATTGGTTTGTGAGGGCATTCCTATAAATCAACAGTTACTTTTCCTTACTTACCTTTATATATTTGCTCTACCTGTTTACTTTACTTGTTCTTACTCTACTTTACTTATTGCTTCAGTTATTATATATATTGCGTAGTGGTAGACATTCCATGTAGATTATATACCCGTCATATGCTATTGCTTACACCCCTTGTTGTCCTCCGCTTCATTCCTCCCGCTCGGTGCCTAGGAGTCACCGGGGGAGGGGTGGGGGATTGGCTTAGTCTTTTTGACTAACGGTCGGTGGACCTTATCATTTTAGGGGACCGAGGAGATGCTGCATCACCAGAGGCCGGTGCAGATGGAGATGGGGCAGTCTAGCACGGGAGCACCATTGGTAGGATCCGTGAGCATCGTTTAGCTTTAGTATTTTATGCTTCCACGAGAGAAAATGTAGTGAGGAATTGATGTACAGGGCATGAGCCCTTTATTATTATCGTACCTTTTATTCAGATATTTGATGTGGACGTCTATTTATGATGGTTTTACTTTCTATGTGATGTGGACTTGGCTTCTATAAGTTTGTTTAAGCTTTACTTCTTTATGATCGATAAGGCCGGCTGGATCAGCGTTTTGTAGTGACGACCTTCCCGAGTGAGGGTGTCACCGCAAAGCGGCGGTTCTGGGCATAAGACCCGGGTTTGCAAAAGAAAAAATTTGGTCTTATAAAGTGTTATCAGAGCAAACCTCGATCCGGAGAAAAGAAAAGAAGTCCACAAACCCTGGGCCACCCCACGCGAGCTTAGTTTGAGGACAAACTAGCAGTGGAAGCAATGGTGTGCCCATAAGGGAAATCACATGAAAAGTCAACTTATAACTGAATATTCTTTAGCTAAGTCCCTTATGAGTGGAATTTTCTTGTGTAGCCCGCGACGAACCCTACACCGCAACATGGAGTTCCATCGACTCCAAACGTCATTCCACCACCACCGGCTCCTACTCCGTTCCAGCAGACGGAGATGATACAAACACTGACAGCCATACTGGAGACATTCAGGGCACAACAGGCACTGGCTCCTCAGCAAAACTGATGCAGGAAGTCGGGGGCCCGACCGCACCCCGTGGCATCACACCAGCTAGCAGACCACGATCAAGTACGCCTGCCAGAAGGACTGCAGTCCAGGCACCCCAACCTATCTCCACGCCTGTTCTCAGCACGGCGGGTTGTTGAGGCTGGGGCTCGATCCCCAGACCTCCTTGATAAGAACCACTCCTAACAAGCCTTATCACCAACTGGTTGAGCCTGAGGTCAGTTGGTGATAAGGCCTGTTAGGAGTGGTTCTTATCAAGGAGGTCTGGGGATCGAGCCCCATCCTCAACAACCCACCATGCTAAGAACAGGCGTGGAGACGGGTTGGGGTTCCTGGACTGCAGTCCTTCTGGCAGGCGTGCTTGGTCGTGGTCCGCTAGCTGGTGTGATGCCACGGGGTGCGGTCGGGGCCCCAGCATCCTGCATCAAAAACCCTGGGGCCAACTGGCTGAGCATTTTCTGAGGTCTCCCCCCCCCCCCCATCATACCTTGGGACGGAGGCAGTTGTGAGGACTGGGGAGTAGGTAGACATCATGGAGAAGATGCTGACAGGGATTCAGTGCCCGGCAAATATGGAGGTGCCACTGGTGGTCTCATGCTTGGAGTCCCATGCAAAGAGATGGTGGAAGAGGTTCCTGGACACAGCATATGCAGGACTAGAGGCTGCAGATGTTTCTTGGGATGAGTTCAAGACAGCACTACTGGAGCATTTTGTGTCGCAGTCTACAAGAGACGAGCTGGAGGAAAGATTTCTACAGTTGAGGCAGGGGAGCAGGATAGTTCTAGAGTATCACTGGGAGTTTACCCATCTATCCTGGTTTACAGTTTCGTATCAGCTAGATGATGCAGGATACGCAAAGAGGTTCTACAAGGGCCTTCGTGATGAGCTGAGGCAGACCCTCCTCTTCGTCTCCGATGGCAGTATGACTAAGATCCTGGAGATGGCCAAGAAGCTGGAGGTAGACCAGCAAAATGTTCGTGGAAGGAAGAGACCAATGGAGGACCAGGGATGGGGAGGCAAAA
The DNA here is from genome assembly GCA_033032865.1 of Dactylorhiza incarnata. Lineage (NCBI taxonomy): Eukaryota > Viridiplantae > Streptophyta > Magnoliopsida > Asparagales > Orchidaceae > Dactylorhiza > Dactylorhiza incarnata. Next base: position 34,327 of record JAWHQI010001214.1, read on the forward strand.
GAGACCACCCGAGAGGTCGAGATGCTGGGGAAGGAAGGACGGAGGTCCGACCCCGCCAGAAGCAGAGACAGGAGCAGAGGGAGCTAGTAGTGTTGGCTCCTCAGCCTCTACAGATGCGGGAGATGCCGAAGATTGGAGGAGGTGGGCCACCTCCGGAGTGCTACCACTGCCGCCAGACTGGTCACATCCGGAGGAATTTCCCTCAGAGGAATGCACCACCAGCACTACAGGCTGCCCTACAGGCCCAGCATTTCGGGGGATGGGGACGGGGACGAGGCCGTGGATTTCAGGATGGAGATTGGAGGCAGAACAGGGACCAAATGTATGCTCTGGATCTAGCTCAGCACCGGGACCCCGCAAGGGTCATTACAGGTACTTTTAATGTCTTTTGGGTTTATGTTCATTAGTACCTAGCAAACCTTAATTTTACCTTAGCATTGAACCAAAACAAACAAAAACCACCCACGTATAGTACTCATCTGCGGCAAGCCCGCATACACCTTATTCGATACGGGTGCCTCACACTCGTTCGTCTCGGAAGAATTCGTGGACAGTCTGGACCAAGTCCAGCACTTCAAGGGCATACTCAGGAGGGTGCGGTTCCCAGACGGATCAGAGATAATAACAGATGTAAAGTGCAACATGAATGTGGAGATTGGAGGGAAGCTGTTCGAAGCACCGACGATGCATTTGAAGATGAAGGACTATGATCTGATCCTAGGCATGAACTGGATGCACGGGAATCAGGCAAGGATTGACTGCCTAGAGAGAAGGATTGTTCTGAAGCATGAAGACTCGGAAGTAGTGATCGAAGGTATCAAACCCCCCTCCCGTATCTTTTTATCATCAGTTCAGGCCATTAAGGCCCACCTGTAGGGAGACGAGGTATATCAGGTGCTCTTCTAGGCGACGGAAGTCAAAAACTCGGTGTCAAATATTTCGGTCGTGCGGGATTTTGCCGACGTATTTCCGGAGAAGCTACCGGACTGCCTCCGCACCGCGAGAAGGATTTCCAAATCCAACTGGTGTCGGGGGCTAAGCCGGTATCTAGAGCTTCCTATCGGATGGCCCCGAAGGAGTTAGTGGAGTTCCGAAGCCAGCTACAGGAGCTGGTGGAAGCAGGGTTCGTTAGACCGAGTTTGTTAAAATTTTTGATTGGACCGTTTAGGAGTAAGCAGGAGTTGTATCAACAAGAGTTATAGCCAAACAACCACAATGCCAAAACAGCAACACAAGAAATCTTTATTGAAACAGAACTGCTTTACAATGCGAGGTATACATGGCGAGACATGATTCATCAGAATCACGGAGACGAGAAGAACAAAACACACCAAAAAGCAACGCTGGCGGCTAGACAAGCTCAGACCGCACAAGCCGCACCACTCCAGAACTCGCCCGGCTTGCCCTGAGATCGCACGAACAGAAACCGGACAGACTGCCAGCACTGCAAGACCGCACCTCAGACCGCACGAACTGGAGCTTATTGGAACAAAGAACTGAAGCTGTCGCCAGACCGCAACTCGGACCGCCTAACCGCTGAAGGTCGCCTGATCACTGAGCTCGCTGCGAACAGCATAAGAACACAATAACCCAGTTCGCTGACAGACCGCAGACGAACTGTTTATTCAAGCCACCGGAAATCACCAAGGAAGGAGACCGCACCCTGCTGACCGCAAACCTGCGAACACAACAAGGTTAACTCGCATCCAAGTCACGCGAACTCAAACTTGAGACCGCAAGAAATAATCCGGGCTCTGGTTCTTACCGTTGTTGTTAGGAATGACGGGTCATGCACCCCTTTTTAGAGGCGGGTAAACGAATGTCGTCACCGCATAAACCGGGATACAGTCACCACCCATCAGATCGCGAACGATCTCAAAGGACAGACCGCGCGAACAGACCTCTTGGACGATCACCCGACCAAGACACAGATCAGCAGACAAGATCGCGCACAGGCCGCGCGAACACGAGACCGCGAACAAGCCGTGCGGTCTCAACAACGCTCCTTCCTTAGATCACCAGGAGCAAGCTAGAACCATCTGGCCGACTTCAATCAAGTCGCCAGATCGCCAGGATAGACCGCCCGGGTAGACAGTGATATAGGAACAACCCGCCCAGTCTTCCAACAAGGAAGCCAGGCAAACTAGCAGACCTACTCGGGAATAAACCGCAGCTACCAAGAACAGACCGGAACAACCAGCAGACCGCCAGAACAACCCAGCAGAGCCAGACCGGCAGATAACATATACAAGCCGCGCGATCACCGCGGTCTCCCAAACCAGACCGCCCGGTCTCCTCCACACCACTTCAAAATTTCAACACTCCCCCTTGAAGTGGGAAGTGGAGACTAGACCGAGTAAATTCCACAACCGTGTAAACGGTCCCTTTGCCATCGGCTTTGTGAAGATGTCTGTGACATTGTCCGCACTCCGAACATGCTCGACCATAAGAGATCCTCCCAACACCTTTTCACGAATGAAATGGTGCTCAATCTCTATATGCTTGGTCCTCGCGTGACAGACTGGATTGTTGACCAGCTTGAGAGCACTCTCATTGTCCCCGCGTAGCATAGTGGGACCTCGAACGTCCTCTACCAACCTCCTGAGCCAAACGGCTTCCTGAGCAGCCAAGGTCGAAGCCTTGTACTCCGCTTCCGTGGTAGATATATACACCGAGTCTTGCTTCTTGCTGCACCAAGAAATAGCTGTGGGGCCCGTCATAAAGACATAACCAGACGTTGATCTCCGATCATCCACGTCTCCCCCATAATCAGCATCCATGAAACCATGCAACTCCAAGCTTGACCCTCTCCTATATAGGAGACCCAAATCAGAGGTCGACTTCACATACTTTAAGATGCCTTTTGCCGCCAGAAGATGAGGTTTCCGTGGTTCCGCCATGTACCCACTCACTTTGCCAACTGCATAAGCAATATCAGGCCTCGTGATGGTCAAATAGATCAAGCTCCCAACCAGAGCTCGGAAAACCAACGGTTCAGACAAAACTCTCCCCTCATCCTTCCGAAGTTTATGATGTTGCTCCAGAGGTACAGATCTGCTCTTCCCTTCCTCCAAGCCAAATCGTTGAACGATCCGCTCCGCATAGCCATCCTGAGAAACGAGCACTCCGCTCTCCCGCCTCTGCACCTCAAGTCCAAGGAAATGGTGAAGCTCCCCCAGATCCTTCATCTCGAATCTGATAGCAAGCTCAGCCCTGAGTCTTGCAACAGCTTCCTTCAAGTTTCCGGTGACAATCATGTCATCCACATACAACAGCACAATCACCCGAAGCACCCCCTCCTTCTTGATGAACAAGCTAGAATCAGAGTCTGAAGCAACGAATCCGCAGAATAAAAGATACTCTGCAATCTTCCCGTACCACGCCAGAGGCGCTTGCTTCAACCCATACAGGGCCTTCTTCAATTTACAAACGTAGTCCGGATACTCCTTCGAGATGAAGTCTTGCGGTTGGATCATGAAGATATCCTTGTCAATTTCGCCGTATAAGAAAGCATTCTTCACGTCGAGTTGCCAAATCTCCCAACCACTCGAAGCCGCCAAGGCAATAACAAATCGAACCGAAGTCATCTTTGCCACTGGACTAAACGTCTCATCATAATCTTCTCCGTACTGCTGTGAAAACCCGCGAGCTACAAGGCGAGCCTTGTACCGCTTGATACTGCCGTCAGCTTTCTTCTTCAGCTTGAAAACCCACTTGCAAGTGACAGGAGTGGTGCCATTGGGCTTGGGCACAAGAGACCAGGTCTCATTCTTCTCGAGAGCTGCCATCTCTTCTTGCATAGCAATGTCCCACTCCTTCACGCCTCTGGCTTTCTCAAAGCTCGACGGCTCCCTTTCATCCAAGGGACCAGCAAAGAAACATGAAACAAAGTTCACCATGTTTCCTCCTGTGTATCGATCTGGTGGTTGAATAGACCTCTTCGACCTTCTAAGAGGTTGCTCCTAACTAACCACCTCCTCAGCTGTTTCTTCTGTGCAAGCTCCTCTTCCAGATGAACTTGGAGCATCGCTCCCCCTTCTTCCAGAACCTGAAGCCTCCATCTCAGAGCTTGACACAACTGGAGCTCCTGGTGAAACAGGCAACTCCACTTGAAGACTTCCCGCAGCTTTTCCTCCTTCATCAACCCTGCTCTCTGGTAGCTCAACTCCTGAACTCCCCTTGTAAGAAGTCACTTCATCGAACACCACATCCCGAGAAACAATTGACCTCCGTGTCTCAGGATCCATGCATCTCCATCCCTTCTTCCGCTCATCATACCCAACAAAGACTAGCTTCCTTGCTTTCACATCTAGCTTTGTCTGAAGAGCATCAGGAATGTGCACATAGCAGGTTGATCCAAACACCCGAAGGTGTGCAACGCTCGTCTTCTCCTTGAACATTAGTTCGTGAGGGGTCTTCATGTTGATAGGACTCAGAGGCAATCTGTTGATGACATAAGCTGCACAAGACATTCCCTCCGCCAGAAGGACTTTGGGATACTCTTGGCATGAAGCCAGCATTTGCAGGTTTCCGTCAGATGACGGATCTTCCTCTCCGCAACGCCATTCTGCTGTGGAGTATGGGCACAAGTGAACTCTCTCCTGATGCCTTGCTTCCTGCAAAAACTTGAGAACTCACCAGAGGTGAACTCCCCACCATTGTCAGTTCTAAGTTTTTTAATTCGCAGGCCAAGCCGGCCTTCAACCAGCTCCTTGAACTCCACAAATTTTGCAAAGGCTTCTGACTTCTCTTTCAAGAAATACACCCAGACATATCTGGTGTAATCGTCAATCAACACCAACATGTATCTGTTGCCTCCAAGGCTTGGGGTGGCAGTCGGTCCCATCAAATCACCGTGGATGCACTCCAACGGCATTTTGCACCTTGTTTGCGATTTGTCAAATGGAAGTCGATGAGACTTACCAAATTGACATCCTTCGCAAACATGATCGTCTCTATAGGAGGACAAGCTAGGCAAGCCATTGACAAGGCCCCTTACCGCCATAGCCTTCAATTTGTCCATGCCTACATGCCCCAACCTTTCATGCCAGATGGCCGCGCCATCATTGGTCCTCATCTTATCAACATAGGTACTTGTCGATAAAACAAACAAGTCCTTCACCCGCTTGCCGACATAAATAACATCTCCCTTTATTTCCGGTTGAGTTTTAAGAAACTTCACTTCTGTTGGCCCAAACAGAACGTGATAAGCGACATCGACCGCATTGGTCACAGAGAAGAGATTTTTCTTCATACCAGGCACGTGATAAACACTCCTCAACGTGAGCGGACCCTTAACTGCTCAGAGAGACGACTCCTTCGTGCTCTACTGGATGAATAGAATTATCAGCCGTAATGATAGCATTGTTACCTGAGTAAGGCGTCAAAGAAGAGAATTTTGATCCATCTCCGGTGAGATGATGCCCACACCCTGAATCAACAATCCAGTCCTCATCATAGTTGATGGAAGCCAAGGCCTTAACGGGCATCGCCGTTATATTAGACGCAAAGGCTCCTCCCCATCCAACTTCACTAGACTTTGGCATCTCCTTCTCCACTGCATGTCCCGGCTGAAGATTCACCCGGCAATCTTTCTTGAAGTGCCCGGTCTTGTTGCATCTAAAGCACCTCGGTCCCTCTCCTTTCTTCTTCCCATCAGACTTAGGAGCATAGCCCCTATCTTGCTGACCTGAAGTGGAGGGTCCATCATGACCCGGCTTCTTCTTCTCCCATTTCTTCTTCTTCTTCCCAGAGAACATCACATCACTTTTTCCCCCGGAGATTGAAACCCCCGCCATCTGTCTTGCTAAACTTTCTTGCGAAGCAAGAAGGTTCTCCAGCTCCAACAACGACGGTTGATTTGCCCAACCCTGAACTGAAGTCACAAAGGCAAGATACTCCTTCCGCAACCCGCGGATGATATGCCTCTTGAGTTTTGCCTCAGAGATTGGCTCATCAGGGTCCAATGCAGAAATCTCTGCCGTGAGGTTCTTCATCTTGAGGAAGAAAGTAGAAACAGAAAGATCACCTTGAGAGGCCTTTGCCAACTCATTTTCAAGATATTGTAGCCTCGCTACATTCTTCTTATTGAACAATCCATCCAAGGATGTCCAAATCTCAGCAGCAGATTTACATCCGATGATGTGATCAAACAGCTCCGGTGAGATAGCCCTCTTGAGAGTGAACTCAGCCTTAGCATTCGTCCTCCTCCAAAGTCTCACCTCTGCCATATTATCTCCTGCTAGAAACACCTCTTGTGTGTCTTCTCCGCCAACTACCTCCCATAGATCCTCGCCAAGCAAGTAACTCTCCATACACGACTTCCACTTTTTAAAGTTAGTCGATGTGAGGAGTTCAATACCAAGACCTCTTGCGTATCCACCTTCCATGGCAATCTATGTGGTCTCTTCTTCACAAAGACGATGGCAACTCTAGTTGATCACTGCTTATCCACTCCAAAAACCTTGCTTTGATACCATGTTAAAATTTTTGATTGGACCGTTTAGGAGTAAGCAGGAGTTGTATCAACAAGAGTTATAGCCAAACAACCACAATGCCAAAACAGCAACACAAGAAATCTTTATTGAAACAGAACTGCTTTACAATGCGAGGTATACATGGCGAGACATGATTCATCAGAATCACGGAGACGAGAAGAACAAAACACACCAAAAAGCAAAGCTGGCGGCTAGACAAGCTCAGACCGCACAAGCCGCACCACTCCAGAACTCGCCCGGCTTGCCCTGAGATCACACGAACAGAAACCGGACAGACTGCCAGCACTGCAAGACCGCACCTCAGACCGCACGAACTAGAGCTTATTGGAACAAAGAACTGAAGTTGTCGCCAGACCGCAACTCAGACCGCCTAACCGCTGAAGGTCGCCTGATCACTGAGCTCACTGCGAACAGCATAAGAACACAATAACCCAGTTCGCTGACAGACCGCAGACGAACTGTTTATTCAAGCCACCGGAAATCACCAAGGAAGGAGACCGCACCCTGCTGACCACAAACCTGCGAACACAACAAAGGTTAACTCGCATCCAAGTCGCGTGAACTCAAACTTGAGACCCTAAGAAACAATCCGGGCTCTGGTTCTTACAGTTCTTGTTAGGAATGACGGGCCATGCACCCCTATTTATAGGCGGGTGGACGGATGTCGTCACCGCAAAAACCGGGATACAGTCACCACCCATCAGATCGCGAACGGTCTCAAAGGACAGACCGCGCGAACAGACCTCTTGGACGATCACCCGACCAAGACACAGATCAGCAGACAAGATCGCGCACAGGCCGAGCGAACACGAGACCGCGCACAAGCCGTGCGGCCTCAACAACGCTCCTTCCTTAGATCACCAGGAGCAAGCTAGAACCATCTGGCCGACTTCAATCAAGTCGCCAGATCGCCAGGATAGACCGCCCGGGTAGACAGTCATATAGGAACAACCCGCCCGGTCTTCCAACAAGGAAGCCAGGCAAACTAGCAGACCTACTCGGGAACAAACCGCAGCTACCAAGAACAGACCGGAACAACCAGCAGACCGCCAGAACAACCCGGCAGAGCCAGACCGGCAGATAACATATACAAGCCGCGCGATCACCGCGGTCTCCCAAACCAGACCGCCCGGTCTCCTCCACACAAGTTCAAAATTTCAACAGTGTTCCTCACCTTGGGGAGCTTCGGTGATATTCGTAAAGAAGAAGGATGGGACGCTCCGATTGTGCATCGACTACAGCGCGCTGAATAGGCTGACGGTGCGGAACACCTTGGGGTATTATGGTAAAAACTCATCAACATGAGTTGAAACCTTGGCCACTGGTTTAGGATCACCTAAAACACCTCCATGACTGATTTGGGGTGATGTGGGGTGGGTTTGCCCCAAAACCCTAGCTTTACCCTCAGGTTTGCATTTTGAGCTTTGTGTAGGACATGGGGTCAAATGTTATAGAATGGTCATGGAATTTGTTGTAAAGGTTCAAAGGGTGTAATAATACCCTAGAAAATTTTAGAAGGATTTTAGGAACCCTTATTTCCTCTAAATTAGGTTATAACCCCTTTAGGGCTTTTCATTATTAAAGAAATTTACATATTCAAATGGTCTTGGATGGGGATGAAACTTTGGTAGTACCTTTATAATCATATGATGGACCACTGGTAATTTTTGTGTAATTAATTAAATGATTTAACCAGTACTTCATTCACAAGGCACTTATTTTGTCTTAATCTTAAGAAAAATAATTGAGTGTTCAATACTCCCTGGAAAATTTACAACTTGATGATAGGACATTTCAGGGCACTAGAAAGCTCTGCAAATTTTTATATAATTTTTGGAGATTGTTATCAGTAGGCTACTTCACAACATGTTTATATTAGGATTTATTTGGAATATTTATTTAGGTGCGAAAATGATTTTCATAAATTGTGAAACTCAGTCAGTAAGCCTTTATTATCATCTTAGAGATTTGGTATTTCTTTCATAATTTTTGGAATTATTTAACCGTAGGTTCCTTCACAATTTTCCCTAGAAAGGATTTCTTTGGAATATTCATTTATGTGATTAATTTGCCTTTATAAATTCTAAAATTTGGCCAGTAGACTTTTCTGACTAATATGAAGGTCTAGTAATTTTTTCATAAATTTTGGATAAGTATTTTTGATGGTTCCTTCATTAACCTCCAACTTTGGATAGATGGTAAATATTATAATTAGAGGACAATTACTAATTGTAAAATTATGACATTTTGTACTTACTATTGTTTTAGCATGATAGATTTATCTTAATTTTATGGGAGTCATATCATAAGAATACCTTACACTTCATGTTCATATTCATATTTGGAAAATATTGGAGAAATTAAAATAAATGCTAAAATGTTAAGGAAAAATATGAATCTCTGGATTTAGTCTCATGATGTCATGATAGTCCTCCAGTAATAATCTTGTGTCATGAGGATGAGTATTTGGAGTACTTCCACTTATGTGGTTCATATAGTTCGTTTGGTCTGCGTATAGTAAAATGGTAAAACTTGGGTAACTAGTGGTCTACTAAGAGGAAATGGGGTTTAACTGGAGTACATGATCAGTTTGAAGAGGTTGAGGTCACCAAAAAGGAGGTCATGTGGTAAGTGTGCTTGATTAGTCCAGGGTGAGCTTGTACTCGAGATTGACGAAAAATCGTCTTTCCCTGGAAGTGTCATAAACCACATAGGGTTAATACAAGTGAAATGGTAAGAGGGTTATGCATATTGGTAGATACCAATAACATTAAATGCCTTGAGAAAGAGAGCCTTGGGGTGTCATCCTAGTATAGTTCCTAGTACCGTAGCGAGACCCTTACAGGGCAATCCTCGGGAAGTCCAAGACTAACCATAAATTATAGGGATAAGTTGTTGTACAAGATTAACTTAGTAATACACTCACTCACACCCCATTGTCACAGGTATATTAGTCGGTTTGGTCTTACGAGTGGTAAGCTCGGTGGTTGTAGCAGTAGACTAATTAGTCTGGTGAGCTTGTGACTCAACAATGCTTATTGTGACGGGCGGGTTAGCCCGGTGAGCTTATGGCTCAGAGATAGAGGGTAAACATGTTTGCATGTACATAAGGTGATGGATCCTTAGTGTTGATGGTCGTTGCACCGACATTAATACTTGGGCTCGGTAAGTGTGGGTAACCCTTTACCAAGACAAGTATGGTGGTCTAACCAGCAAAAGTACGCAGGAGCTCCGTTGTTGTGTTCTTTGCATTGAGGCGTACGTTAGGTCTGTAACATCCCGAATTTGAAAAGGGGTCTAGCCGGTTCAGTTGAACCCTTGGAGGAACTTAGGCCGGGTCATAGGGCAACCACGACCCGACATTCGCCACAGAGTGGTGGTCACTTAGAGAAATGACTGTTTTGGGTAGCATCGTGCTCCGCCACAACGTCAAAGTTGTCCATTGAGCATATGTGCTCCGAATCGACTTCTGTCAGTTGCGTTAGACTCGTATGGTCGATACGAGTGCAACGGATTTCGTTTCGTTCCAATCCGAGGTCATTTGGTGAAATTGACCGTTTTGAGTACCGCAGCGCGCCACGACGACGTAGTTTTAGAATATTGAGCATACGTGCTCCGAATCGACTTCTGTCAGTTGCGTTAGACTCGTATGGTCGATACGAGCGCAACGGAGCTCGTTTCATGTCAATCCGAGACCGTTTCGAGAAAACAACTATTTTGAGCAATATCGAGCGTCGCAACAACGCCATTTTCAAATGTTGAGCTAGCATGTCCCGAATTGAATTCTGTCAGTTGCATTGGACTCGTATGGACGATACGAGTGCAACGGAATTCGTTTCATTGCAATCCGAGGTCGTTTCGAGAAAACGACTATTTTGAGTAATATCGAGCGTCGCAACAACGCCATTTTCAAATGTTGAGCAAACGAGCCCCGAATTGAATTCTGTCAGCTGCGTTAGACTCGTATGGTCGATACGAGTGCAACAAAATTTGTTTCGCTCAATTCCGACGTCGTTTAGTCAAGTAAATAAAATAAGCGCTCGTAAAATTATAAGATTTCGGAGATACGTAAACATTTGATTTCGACCCCGTTACATCCACGTTAACTCGATACTCTACGACTTGAACCCATATTTACCTTGGCATGTGTGAAGAGGGGGGGGGGGACCCACTTAGGGTTGACTTTGGTCAACCCTCTTCTAAGAGGTGATTTTTAAACTCTTAAACTCTCTCCACTCAATCTCCACTAACCCAAATCCTCCCCATTACATTGGCAGCAAGTAGATGGGATCAAAGCCAACCAAAACCCCCTACCTCATCTCCTCCACTCAAATCAAAAGGAGAAAACACAAATCCAAGAGGTGAGCCCTCATTGGACAATCCAAGCTAGCCTAAACCCCTAGGACTAACCTATATGTACCCTCCCACCATTGGGAGGCTGCCAGCACACTTACCTAAACCCAACCATGGTTGCACCAACCATGGCAGGTGCATGGCCAAGATGGAGGAGGAGAAGGAGGAGGGCTCACAGCCACTCCTATAAAATGCCTCCCAAGGCTTCTCCAAAGGAGGACACACCTCTCCCCCAAGCTCAGTCGAGCCAGCCCCACCCCCTGCCGGAGCCCCACCTCGCCGGAAAACCCAAATCCGAGCTCCACCACCCTCCACCACCTCCAATGGCGGAACTTGCCGGAAGCTCCCGGAGGACTCCAAACTAGCCGGGACCTTCCCCTCTCCTCCCTCCCTACGATCCTGACGCCTTGCATGCAAGCTCCGGCGGCCGGAGCGCCGCCGCCACCTTCCCCCTCCCCTCCGTCCGAAGCAAGAAAATGAACAGCTCCGGCGGTGGCCGGCGGCGGCAGACCACCGGACCACCGCCGGAGGGAGCGCCCGCCCCCTAGGAGTCGGCGGGGGGCGGAGCCATGGCCGGCCGGCGGCCGGCCGGCGGCGGAGGAGACCCGTAAGGGGCGGTTTGGTACAGGCGGCGGGGAAGAAAGTTTAACAAAAAAAAAAATAATAATATAATTTCCTAAGTTTATATTATTATAATCAGATTTTGGTAATTATTTTCTGTAGGAATATATAGGGCTCAAATGGAAAAGTTTTGAACATAAAAGTTGTGCATAACAGCGAGGTGTATCCCCAGTAAAAATTTCAGATTTTTCTGTCATGTTTTAGTATTTTTAATAATTAAAATACTGTAATATTTGGGGTTTTTGAATTTCCAGAGGGCCGTAACAGTGAGGGAAAATTATGAGAAAATTTGGGAAGCTTACTACCACTGACCTACACCTACTGTAATTATTTTGGAATTTTTGAAATAGGTTTACTATTTTTAGATGCTAAAAATCTATGTTATCAATTAATAATGAATTACGCTCTCCTCCAGCACGTCTCCAAAAATTACGGAAAGCTCGGGCGGCTGGATCGCACCCTCTAAAAAGTTTGGGTACTTTTAAAAGTAAAACTGTCGATGCGCAGCTAAGGTCACAATCGCGAAGCGACGCCGCCAATTCGATAACGTCCGGATATTTAAAATATGAACCCAAGGCATACGGAAATAAGGAATTCCACGAAAAATAAGGAACCTCATAAAATATAAGTAAACTCATATGAACGAAGAAAGAACAGAATTTCCTCCTATGAACGGAGATGGAACAGAATTTCCTCCTATGAACGGAGATGGAACAGAATTTCCTCCTATGAACGGAGATGGAACAGAACTTTCCTCCTAAAAACGGAGTCGACTTTGAAGCCTCCTGTTATGGAGTGATTGGACTACTAACCTGTTTATTTATTTACTTCCTCCAGTCTCGTACTGGTCTTTATATACTGCTTTCAGTATCTTTAAATCCAGTCTCGCACTGGTCCCCCCGCATCTACTTTCTGTACTTTCAATTCTCCAGTCTCGCACTGGTCCTGATATTATGGCCTCTGCTTTCGGCCTATTTTACTGCTTGATATTATGACCTCTGCTTTCGGCCTATTTTACTGCTTAATGTTTTGACCTTTTCCTCTATATTGCCTATAATTTAGCGTCGACCTGAAGATGGGCCATTCCTTTAGGGTCAACCCTAAATAGTGCCGAACTGGCCGCCGCTTGTAGAGCAGAGCGGACAGATCGATGTTTTGGCATTTTCCTCTTTATTGCCTATAATTTAGAGTTGACGTGAAGATGGGGCATTCCTTCAGCGTCAACCTTAAATAGTGTCGAACTGTCCGCCGCTCGTAGAGCAGAGCGGACAGATCGATGTTTTGGCCTTTCCTTCTGTATTACCTATAAATTTAGAGTTGACGTGAAGACGTGGCATACCTTCAGAGTCAACTCTAAATAGTGTCGAACTGGCCGCCGCTTGTAGAGCAGAGCGGACAGATCGATGTTTTGGCTTTTCCTTCTGTATTGCCTATAAATTTAGAGTTGACGTGAAGACGGGACATTCCTTCAGCGTCAACCCTAAATAGTGTCGAACTGTCCGCCGCTTGTAGAGCAGAGCGGACAGATCGATGTTTTGGCATTTTCCTCTTTATTGCCTATAATTTAGAGTTGACGTGAAGATGGGGCATTCCTTCAGCGTCAACCTTAAATAGTGTCGAACTGTCCGCCGCTCGTAGAGCAGAGCGGACAGATCGATGTTTTGGCTTTTCCTTCTGTATTGCCTATAAATTTAGAGTTGACGTGAAGACGGGACATTCCTTCAGCGTCAACCCTAAATAGTGTCGAACTATCCGCCGCTTGTAGAGCAGAGCGGACAGATCGATGTTTTGGCATTTTCCTCTTTATTGCCTATAATTTAGAGTTGACGTGAAGATGGGGCATTCCTTCAGCGTCAACCTTAAATAGTGTCGAACTGTCCGCCGCTCGTAGAGCAGAGCGGACAGATCGATGTTTTGGCCTTTCCTTCTGTATTGCCTATAAATTTAGAGTTGACGTGAAGACGTGGCATACCTTCAGAGTCAACTCTAATAGTGCCGAACTGGCCGCCGCTTGTAGAGCAGAGCGGACAGATCGATGTTTTGGCTTTTCCTTCTGTATTGCCTATAAATTTAGAGTTGACGTGAAGACGTGGCATACCTTCAGAGTCAACTTTAAATAGTGTCGAATTGGTCGCTGCTTGTAGAGCAGTGCGGACAAATCGATGTCTTGGCTTTTCTTTAATTAGTACCTATAATTTAGAGTTGACGTGAAGATGAGACATTCCTTCAGGGTCAACCCTAAATAGTTTTTGAACAGTGTGATATATGGTAAGAGGCGGTGAAGCACCCCAAGCTGAGCCGAGGATCTGGGTTGCCGGCTCGCAAACGGTTCAAGCGTTTTCAATATAGCTGTTTATAGTTTTGCTCTCTTACTTTCATGTGTTTACGAGTTTTGAACCGTGTGACATATGGTAAGAGGCTGTGAGGCACGCCATGCTGAGCCAGGGATTTTGGTTGCCAGCTTGAAATAGTTCAGCCACTTTAAATATTTATGTTAGTAGAGCAGAGCGCTCGAGTTCGATGCCTTTACTTATTTGTTCTGTTGCTGCCCATGAATTAGAGTTGACGTAAAGATGGGGCATTCCTTTAGCGTCAACCCTAAATAGTGTCGAACTGGCCGCCGCTTGTAGTGTAGCGTGACGAATCAATGTTTTGAAGTTTTATTCTTGTATTGACGGCAATATAGGTTCCTACGGGAACATCATGTGCCTTCGAGAAATATTCCTACGGGATATATTGTGTCTTCGAGAAATATTCCTAAGGGAATATATTGTGCCTTCGAGAAATATTCCTACGGGATATATTGTGCCTTCGAGAAATATTCCTACGGGAATATATTGTGCCTTCGAGAAATATTCCTACGGAATATATTGTGCCTTCGAGAAATATTCCTACGGGAATATAATGTGCCTTGGGAGAATGTCGGATGGCCGCTGAGTTTTACTCTAAGGCAACCCGCACGACGGACGGTCTGGGAGGGCAACCCGTGCGAAACTCATAGAACTACGTGGGTCTGAGACCATATGCAGGATGATACGGTGTACGTAGGCGGTGGTCGTAGGAAGACTGCCTCGGCCCAATAAGAGTCCACAGATCCCCTCCCTTATAACTATTATATTAAGTGTGTGTTAGTAGGAGTTGGATTCTGACTGTGGTTCTAATAACTTGTCTTTAGCCCAGGTGACAGGTGCGGATGAGAAACAGCATCCATGTGTGGATGAAGCCACGGAGCAGGCTACTTCAGGTATACGTTGTTATGCCCTATCTCAGGGTATAAGTTTATAATGCAATGAAGCCTTGATGGATAGGATTTATTGCGGCGACGAAATCGATATTACTCATACAGGTTTTGAAATTGTGGTTTCTGTGATATTTAATCCTCCGCTATTAATAATGTCTTCCGCTAAGGATAACAAAGCGCACTCTTTAATAATGTCTTCCGCTAAAATACTGCTTCCTTACCCTGTTGGTGTGTAGTGACATTCGCTTAACACCACCCCTAGGCGTGTCATCGGAGTGTTCAAGGAAAAAGGGTTGGAGAAGCTAGTGCCTTCACCCTTCGGAGTCACTTCGGCGTCGTGCTAAAGGGTGGTGTGCGATAAGATCCCCCGGTCGGACCGTCGATTTTGGAGGGGGGGGGTCTTACAAGGTCTAGGTTAGGTAGTGCAAATACCAACCTAGAGGTGGGTGAGGCCCAACCCACCGCTTCCGTTTGCCACCACGGGAGTATCCTGGGAGTTTTGCTAGCTCCAAAAAGGGGAACTAAAGGTCTGTGCGCACAGAGTCGTAGTGTGTGAGTTGCACTTGTGTGAAAATAGCATAAACTGCATACCTTGCATGACATAGTAGTAACATTGCATTTCAACTCCTACCCCTATCGTATAAGTTGGTTATGGAACTCCTAATACGATAGGTCTTGCTAAACGACCCCTTGGTTTATAGGTTTGTGTGTGCATTCCTATAAATCAACGGTTACTTTTCCTTACTTACCTTTATTTATTTGCTCTACATGTTTACTTTACTTGTTCTTACTCTACTTTACTTACTACTTCAGTTATTATATATATTGTGTAGTGGTAGACATTCCTTATAGATTATATCCTCGTCATCTGCTATTGCTTACACCCTTTGTTGTCCTCCGCTTCATTCCTCTCGCTCGGTGCCTAGGAGTCACCGGGGGAGGGGTGAGGGATTGGCTTAGTCTTTTTGACTAACGGTCGGTGCACCTTATCGTTTTAGGGGACGAGGAGATGCTGCAGCACCAGAGGCCAGTGCAGATGGAGACAGGGCAGCCTAGCACGGGAGCACCATTGGCAGGATCCGTGAGCATCGTTTAGCTTTTGTATTTAATGCTTCCGCGAGAGAAAATGTAGTGAGGAATTGATGTACAGGGCATGAGCCCTTTATTATTATCGTACCTTTTGTTCAGATATTTGATGTGGACGTCTATTTATGATGGTTTTACTTTCTATGTGATGTGGACTTGACTTCTATAAGTTTGTTTAAGCTTTACTTCTTTGTGATCGATAACACCGGCAGGATCGGCGTTTTGTAGTGGCGACCTTTCTGAGTGAGGGTGTCACCGCAAAGCGACGGTTCTGGGCATAAGACCCGGATTTGCAAAAGAAAAGAAAAGGGGTCTTACAAATTTCACCAATTTGACCAAAGTCAAAACTTGGTTAGTATTGCCCAAATTGGGTTAAATAAGCCCAAAGCTCAATCCCTTTGGGATAAGCCCAATTTCAATGCTCCAAATGATTAGTCACCAGTGAAATTTCATGAAATGCCATCCAATTTTTGGAGGGGGTGACTAGGAGAGAGAAATTGGGAGTTTTCCCCAATTTGAAGAGAGAGAGAAAGTGGTCATTCAAGGTGAATTCATGGCATTCAAGGCAAATTGACCCTCCATTATCTCCCAATTGATGAGGATTCATTCCCTCTATCAGTTATGTGGAGTTTTCTTATGATTTCATGCCAAGGGGTGGTGAATTTCATGGGAGTTTCACATGGCCAAAATTTACAACTAATGACCATTAATGACATTCAACTTTGTAACCCCCCCTCTCCCTCAATTGAGCCCTGTATCACCTTAAGAGGTTTGAGGGAAGTTAAACCACCATCTTTCCAAGAGGATTTTGTGCTCCCTAGCAAGAGATTGTCATGGCCCCCAAAGCTTCTCAAGCAACCATGGCGGACCGACGATCAGCACGGCTACAAGACACCACTCAGGTCCTCTCCTCTCATCTATTTCTTAGTGGGTAGATCTCATCATTTTGGCTGCTAGATTTGGGGCCAATAGGTCTTGGATCGGCATGGCCGAGAGCTTGTGTTCAAGCTTTTCTTTTCTTGTTCAAATCCCCGATTCTGGCCGCCTCCGGCCGGCCAACCACCGTACATCGTCGGCCGCCACCTCAACGGAGGTGTGGTGACATTGGCCGACCAAGAGAGGTTCTAGGTGGCCGGGAAATCACCTCCCAAGTTGGTACAGGATGGGCCGATCGTGGCCGTTGGCTGATTGGAGAAGATGAACTGATGCCCTCCATTTTATTTTATATAATTTTGTGATTATTTACGTCATAATTATTCCTGGAAATACTCGTTTATGAAACAGAAAAATTGAACCCCTTAGAAGTCGTTTTAGGAAAAATGGTCAGAGACAAAACTTGTCGATATCTGTGTCGAGTTTATTTTAAAATTGATTTGACACGATTTGGCCCACTTGTTTGACTGCAGCACTGAAAATGGTGCAACTTTTAGATAAGGTTGACCAGAGATTGATTTGAGTTCCCCCACTAATCCGGACATCCAAATGATTTGAAATTTGGAACATAGGCTAGATTTACCCTTACCCTCAACATATCAAAAAAATAGGAATTTTTGGAGAACCTTTTTCTATAATTTTTGTATAAAGTTAATAATTCATGTATGAATTAATTATAGGGTCTAATGGCATCCAAACCCTACTAAATTTTGGTGGGTGGTCCTTAGGGTCATGGAACAACTCTGGCAAAAATTTCATCCCATTTGTGATTGATTTGGTTGAGTAATTGAGTAAGCCAAAATTGGTCAAACTATGGGATATTAGAACAATGGTGCACTGGATGGATTTAGGAGATCAACCCTCATCCAAATGTTGTGAAACTTTGAACAATGACTTGATGTTACATAAAATACCCCACAAGTGGTTTTGGGTGTTTGGGATGAATTTGCCCTAGAACCCCGGTTCAAACCGTAGGGTTGTATATTGAACCTATTGAAGGACATACTATCATATGTCATCGGATTGACTTGGAACTTGGTAGAGAGTTTCATGGGGTGGAAATAAACCCTAGATAATTTATCTAGAATTTTTAGGAACATTTATCCCCTCTAAATTAGTTAAGAACTAATTAGGACACTTTCTTATATTAAGAATTTATGTAACCATAATATCTTGGATATTCATGAAATTTTGGAAGTAAGCTTATATGAATGATATCATTATCTGATAATTTTATTATGAATTTTGGATTGATATATATAGTACTTCATTCATAGCCCCAATATTTACCCTAGTTGTAAGAAAATTAATTTATAGATTTTATACTCACTGGAAAATCATACAACTTGGTCAAAGCACTTTTTAGGGCAAGAATATAATCTGTAAATTTTGGTATAATATTTGGAGAAGTTTTTATATGGTTTTCTTCACAAAGTGCTCTATGATTTGTTTATTTAAATAAAAGAATTATATGGTCAACTGAATCTGGAATATTATGAAACTCAAGCAGTGAACTTTTCTGATCACTTTGGAGATCTGTTAATTTTCTTGTGATTTTTGTATGAGGATTTTTTATACTTATTTTGAAAATTCCTGAATGCGATAGATTAATCAATATTTTAATTAGAGGTCAAAACCTTTCTGAAAAATTATGAAATTCATATGTGGCTGTTATTTTGACGATTTCTAGTTGTACAAATTTTATCAACGTCTTAGCTCATCAAAAAATCATACTTGATGTTCAAAGTCATAGTTTCCCTGATTTTAAAGAAATTGTGATAAATGCTAAATAAATTAGGAAAATTATGAATTTCTGGAGATAGCCTTAAAATGTCATAACACACCCCAAATAATAATCTTGGGTCATTTGTATGAGCATTGAGAGTCTTTCTCTTTTTGTACATCATATAGTTTAAGTGGTCTGCTTATAGTGAAAATGCAGAATTAAGACAAACATGTAGGTTCTACATGGGGAGTTAAGGAGGTTGGTGCACTCAGACTGACTGGATTTGGGGAGGGGTCACCAAAGGAAGGTAGGAGTAAGATGTCTGGTTGGCTAGGAGGCAAGAGTGTGCTTAGGATTGTCGAAAGATCATCATTCCCTTGGAGTGGAATAAAATACACCTAAGGTTAATCAGTGTAATGGTGAGAGGGGTATGGTTATGGATAGTTATCAATAATAGTAAGTGTCTTGGAAAAAGCGGTTTGGGCTATCATCCCGTACCTCCTAGTACCGTTGCGAGCCCTTCACAAGGTAGACCTCGGGAAGTCCAAGATTAACCCAAAGCTGTAGGAATAATTTTGTTACGCAAGAGTAACTTAATAATACACTAACTCACATCCCGTTGCTGCGGGTGTTACTTGGTTTGGTCATACGAGCGGTAGGCTCGGTGGTTGTAGGCACGAACGGGTTGGTCCGGCGAGCCGGTGGCTCGGAAGGTTATGGTGACGGGCAGGTTAGCCCGGGGAGCTTATGTCCCTCGAGCTCTCTAAAAAGTCTGGTAAAAACTCAGAGAATAGTGGAAGTTTGGTCGGCGCAGCTCCGGGCACATGATTTTTCACCATTTTCCGGGGGTTTTCACGTTAAAAAAAATCGTCTTGCCAGCTGTCACGCTCATTTCATTCTACATTGACTGTTTGTGCGCTAAACCGCTCCTCGAGTTAAGACGGTTAAATTTAGACCGGTC
This sequence comes from Dactylorhiza incarnata, assembly GCA_033032865.1. Classification (NCBI taxonomy): domain Eukaryota; kingdom Viridiplantae; phylum Streptophyta; class Magnoliopsida; order Asparagales; family Orchidaceae; genus Dactylorhiza; species Dactylorhiza incarnata. The sequence continues at coordinate 53,745 of JAWHQI010001214.1, forward strand.
TACCAGGAGCCTCGAGTTTGGCAGCAACAAGTTTCATACATTTTTATGCATAATTGTAAAAAATTATTTACATGTGTTTTCAAAAACAATCCACAAAGTAATTTATATTCCTCGGTACATAAATTCAATTGTTATAGGGGTAATATTCTTCCGATTATGTTTCGTCTCGAAATTAAAATTTTCAACTCGAAGTCGGCATAAAATTGTCTCGATTCCGAGTTGAGGCTGCTCCACTCAAAATCGCCACGATTCTGAGTCGTGTCGGATCTACTCAGAATCGATCGAGTTGACTTTGAGATTAACTGTTTTTAATAAAATATTACAAATTTTATAGTAAAATAGTAGTTTTTTTAATATCATCTTGTTTATATTAATTTAGAGAATTTAAAAGGAGCTCTGTAGTCCAAAATAAAATTTTGAGTCAATCACATAATATATCAAATGTGCATAACAGCTATATCAAATAATTAAAATTTTGCAAATATAAATCATAAATAAATTAATTGCCTAGACAAGTCAAATGTCATGAATTAAATGTAAGTATTGAACTAGGGCTAAGCATAATAATCGATACTCGATGATCATTAATTTTTTAGTTGAATTAAAGTTGAAATGATTTGAGTCGATAAACAATGTTGTAGCCTGTCAGCCTACATGGTAGCACAGAGCAGGAGTGTAGTTTTCTTTTCTAGGAAATTAAAATCATTTACTTACTTCAGGCATGCTTTTCTTTTTTGTCTTTTCGGCCACTGAGGGAGAGGTAATCAATGGAATTTTTTTTGGTGGGTTCGATTTATTCTGCTTTGAAAATTTTTTTTTCAAAGAAAAATCATAAAATATTAATTTTGGTATTTTTAAGATCATTGTAAGTGTTGCGGGTCGCTTGGGGCTCTTGGTAGACCGGCCTAATTGAACCACCTTAGCTCGGAAGCGAACCAAGCGCGCAAACAGTCAAAGAGGAATTCGTTGAGTACACTGAGACTTTTAACGTGGAAAAACCCGGAAAGGGTAAAAAGACCACGCGGCCGGAGCTGTGCCGACCAAACTTCACTATCTTCTGAGAGGTTACAATCCGGTGTTTAGAATTCGAGCGCGACATGCCGCCGCTCGTTACAATAATAGAGGGAGAGAGAGAGCTAGAGTTCCGAAGGTGACAGACCACCTCTCGAAAAAACTAAGTCTTTTCCTTCTGAGTACTGTGGAGAATGAAAAGTGAAAATGCTTGGAGAATGAAAGTGAGAATGGTGAGTCGCCTTTCGGGAGAAATCCATAAAAATCTTCAAGGAGCTCTCTCGGATCATGATGGCCAGGTCCTCCCAAATGAAGCCTTGGGGCTCCTTTTATAGCTTTGGTCGGGGGTAGCCCGGTAATTTTGCCATTGTAACCACCATAACCACCTGAGGGGACGAATCATATTTTCCGGTTCGGAACACACGGATCGCCATTTTTCGTAAATGACCATCTTGCCCTTCGGGGAAAGGCGACAAGTTATTCCTGAAATCTGAAAAACTGAAAAGACAAAAAGTGAGCGAGTCGGAAATGTGAGCGAGTCGGAAATTTGAGCGAGTCAGAAATGTGAGCGCGCTCTGAGTGTGCTCAGAAGAGTTCTGAGCACGCGCGAGCGCGGAGGCGTTCTGAGCGCGCTCAGAAGCGTTCTGAGCGCGCATGAGCGTGAAGGTGTTCTGAGCGTGCTCAGAAGCGTTCTGTGCACGTATGAGCGCGAAAGTGTTCTGAGCGTGCTCAGAAGCGTTCTGAGCGCGTATGAGCGTGGAGGTGTTCTGGGCGCGCTCAGAAGCATTCTAAGCGCGTAACGAACATAGAAGTGTTCTGGGCGTGCTGCGGGTACGGAAAAAAGAGAAGTCGCGCCCCCTAAGGGGATAGTGAACTTCGAACTTACCCGGCGAGGGGATGCGGTTTCGACCGCATCCCCCGCGGGAGGGGACTCGGTCGCACCCCACCATGGGGGTGCGGTTTGGCCACACCCCCCATGGGGGGCGGTTTGGCCGCACCCCCCATGGGGGGGCGCAGTTTGGCCGCACCCCCCTGTGGGGGGTGCGGTTTGGCGACAGGGGGGTGCGGTTTGGCCGCTCCCCCCATGGGGGGGTGCAGTTTGGCCGCACCCCACGCGAGTGGGGTGCGGGCTATCCGCACCCCACTTAGTGGGGTGCGGACTAACCGCACCTCGGTAGAGGGGTGCGGCTCCGTCCTCGCCCGACACCGCTCACGGCGTGACGCGCTCGCGCGGCGGAGTCCTTCACTTCCGCGATCATGGGTTTGACTGTTGACCCCACCTCTCTTTAGCGGAGTTTTCTCTAGACGCACCCCAAGGCCTTTATGGATGCGTAACAATAAGTATCAAATTATATATATTTCGATGATTGCTGAAAAAAATACCATCATAAAATCATGCATTACTATCGTAAAAACCATTTATATGATCGTAATGCAATTTTGCGATGGTAATGCATGATTTTACAGTCGTATTTTTTTTCAATAATCATCAAAATATGTATAATTTGGTACTTAAAATGATGTAAAAAAATCAACATTAATATTTTATGATTTTTTTGTAAAATTATTTTTTTAGAAGTCAAAAAATATGATTTTGTACATAAAATTATACATAACACACATAGAGACATGCAAATATCACCTAATTATAAAATTATCACGTAGACATATGAGCAATCCAAAAGTCAGCAATGCAAAAAACTGCAAATGTTAGCAATGCAAAAAAACTGCAAATGTCAGCAATGCAACTGCTACCTTTCTGCCGCAAAGTTGCTATAAATTATATACTAAATTTGGCTCCGGGTCCCATTCGAAATCAATAGAAATGCACCTCTTTGCAGCAAGTAGCGGGGCCCATGGTGCGGATTTTGTCCGGGACCCAAGACCTAAGAATTTTTCCTCAAACTGATTATAGTCCACAATTCATTTATAATTTCAGTTCTTGAGCTTTGACATGTAACAAAGCCACGACTTATTCCTAGAAAACAATAAATGCAGGTCTCATCTAAATAAATACTGCCCTGGAATTTCGGCCAAATATTAATTAAGATTTCAGAATAATAATAAGAAATTGACACCGAACATCTAAATTATTTGCAAGTAATTATTAATTCCTCGAATAAGTAACCAAGTAGGTAACCACAACCACTTTCGAAATTACACCTCATGTAATTATATTACCAGGACCTCATGGATTAGGACTATATATACACACAGTCGAACGGCACAGGCCTCTGACCCTATATTAGTGTAACGGCAGCTTTGCCCCCACTGGCAGCGGAGCCCGCCCTCCACAGGCTGTGTCCGCCGTTAGTTTTCAAAAATTCTTATAAAATCAGGTGATCTGCAAATAGCGTTGAGAACGTGGTCTGTAAATAGTGACCAGCGTAAAACTGATTGACTATTCGCAGACCAACGTGGTCTGCGAATAGCGACCAGCGCAAAACTGATTGAATATTCGCCGACTAACGTGGTCTTCGAATAGCGGCCAGCGCAAAAGTGTTTAGCTAACCTATTTCAAAAAAAAAAATACAATGTCCAATCAAGTAATTACACTAACCCAAAATTAATCATTGTTAATAATTTAGTTTTGGGTGCAGCACTCAAGCATTTCTTCAATATTTTTTAATCTTTTTTTTTATAAAATTAAAAGCTCGTGTTTTAATCATTTTTTTCTTCTATCTTCTTTTGTGACCTCTTCCACTCAGAATAAATTTAGGGTGTTGTTATTAGCAAAGCTATTTCCGCTTTTAGCAAACAATTATTACTAGCAAATCACAAATACAGAAAATGACTATTTGAAAATCAAATGGTTACTACAAACCACTCGAAAAAAAAAGAAAAAAACTCCCAAAAATAAGCGTTTGTACTATACTATATCATTTAGCATTACAAAAATTTAATAGTTATCATTTTTTTGCAACAAAAAGGATAATAAAAATTATAATTATCTTCAATATCTCCCAAAAATCTCTTCAAGTGCTCTCATATAGATGTTATTTACTCCCCAAACAAAAAATAAACATTTTTAATACATTTTATGTACATTAATAGTCAATCAAAGTTGAAATCAAAATTTATACCTTCCATGATTTATAGTCGAGTATGATTTCTGGAACAACTAAAATCTGATTTTTTTTTCTTCTGAAGAAATACATTCAGAAGGAACCAAATCGGCTAAAATCCAGAAAAAAATGGTTCAGGTTGAGCTTAAAAACCTAAAAACGGCAAAAACATGAAAAAAAATCATTTCTTCTACAAATCTAAAAAGAATCAGGTATGAAAGATGAAAATGTAATAGGTAAAAATAGGACAGAGTTAAAGCTTACGGCGGGGTGGCAAAATCTGGAAAGTGAAAGTGAGGTTAAATCTTAAATTAACTCTAGAGGGGGGGGGGGGGGGGTACATAGAGTTTAAAACTTTTTATTAGTTTTTATAGTGGAATTAAAATACTGATATATATATGTAAAGCAGAGTGAATAATATAAACTGAAAGAAATGAAATCAGCACAGCATTAACACAAAGAAAATAAACAGATCACAGAAGACACAAGGAGCTATAGTGGTTCCCCTCTAAATAGGGTACATCCACTCTTCTACCACCCTTGGTAGGAATCCACTAGGATTTTTGATCAGGTGCCCTAACACCAATTGCGTTTTGATGATAAGGTTCCCAAAAACCAAACTAGATTTTTTGATAAGGTGTCTTGCCACCAACAGGTAAACTTTTGAAGGGAGTTTTAACCTTTTACAAGATGGGGTAAGGAAGGTTAGAATGTTCTTCTCTGTCAAGAATCTGAGAGAAGACACAAGATATTGATGATGAAAGCTCCCCCTGTCTGATGTAGATTTGTTGACAGTTTGAGGATGAAGCTTTCTCTTGAATGAAGATCTTTCTGTAGCAGATGAATCTGAGAGAATGAATTCTTCAAATTATTGTTGCTCTTTTGAAGATCTGAACTTGCAGCAGATGACTGAGAGAATAGAGATTATATTCTCAGTAAAATGATTGCTGCTTTGAGGAAGAAGACTGAAGAAATATTTTTCTCTGTACGTGCTTCTTCTTCTTCTTCTTCTTTTAATCCTTCTCTGTTCTTGTTGTTCTGAACTCTGTTCTAAAAACTGAATGAATAATAATTATCAACAAGAGTGAAAAACTCTGTCTATATATTATCTTCCTTCTTTAATAATATAATATGATTTGAAATTCAAATCATCTACTTTTAAGGAATATAATATTTTGACTTAAATCCTTCTTGGAACTGTAACAGCCACCAAAATGATTTTGGCAGGTTCATTCAATTCATTTTGTTGTGAAAGATGCCTTAGCATTAAATGCCAACGGCTCTTCTCCTTAGAATACGACAAAATAAAGGAATATAATAAAGAGAGATCAGATCCTTGACTTATCTGGCTGAATACGTCCAAAGATATTGAATAGATCTGTTATTGTCGTCGATCTGTGTTTAGAGAACTGATATATAACTGATCTTTCAGTATTAAATGATCTGTGGACAAGATTCGTCGATGTGAGCTTCAGTTGAAAATTCGTCGAACGCCGACTTGAGATCGTCGAACGATGCTCTTAGAATGGCTTGAATTCGTTGACTGCTGAGACGGCTGGAATTCTTCGAGCACTGAGATAGCTTCATTCGTCGAGCGTAGAATGAATAAGATTCATCGACCGCAGAGCGCAATTCGTCGAACGCTGATAGCCATTCGTCGAACGCTGAGAACTTGAATTTTTCCTTAAATTCTAGCTAACTTAACAGCCTAAAACCTTGACCCTTAGACTATACAATGAGGTCAACTTAGTCCTAAGTCAACAGACAGTGATCCTAGCCCAAATCAGTAATAGGGTTGTTCCAACAATCTCCCCATATTTGGGTTAGGACACTATTTGACAAAAACTTAAAACAAACCAAAACAACAGAGCATATATATCTGATATATTTTAAATATTTCATCAGATATAAAATAAATAATACTCCGAGTTCTGAAACATTACATTGAAAATAAAACTAATAAAGACACACAATCAGAACCTTTGATTTTCTCTGAATTCTGCTTTCTGAATTCTGAAATCTGATATTGTCTAAACTGAGTTCTTGCTGAATTCCGATTAGCTAAGCTAGTATCTGCTATTTTTTAGCTTTCTGAATTTGTTGAACTGAACAGCTTTATAATCTGAATATGCTATCTGTCATAACTGAAATCTGCAGCATCTTCCACTAAATCTCCAAACTGTTGTTACTGAAAACATGTTTCTTCGTACAACATTTCCTCTTGATAAAAACAACTCCCCCTATCATAAAGGAGTTTCTTCAGCTTTCTCCCCCTGCCTAGTTCATAGAACAACTCCTCCTGAGCAAAACACTGCATCAAATAGAGCTTCTTCATAGAACTTCTCCCCCTGCCTAGTTTCAGGAAGGCCTGAAGTTAGGCCCCTTGAAGAAGGGACATTTGATGGAGGTAGGGAAGGATGCAAGATTGTCATTGTACCTACAAAATGTCTCTGGTAGAGGTGGTGTTCCTCTCCTCATTTAATAGGTTAGTTCCAACAATGCATGGACTCTTCTATTTTAAGAGTAGATCTGTTATAAACCCTATATGCTTTATTAGAAGGAAAATATCCTAGTTGATTTTGTTTCAATAGGATTTCATTAATATGATGAATTGCTACAGCTGTTAATGGATTCTAAGGAATTTTTATCTTCTCAGAAAAACATTGCCTGATACCTTCCTTCTTACAGAATTCTCTTATCAGAAGAGATTCAAAACTCAGTGCCATGATCATTTCTGATCAATGCAACTAGAGTAGAATACTTAAATCTTGATGATCCTGAGAAAGTCTGTAGGAACATGAAGTTATCTGACTTTATTTTTAAGAAAAGTAAATTTAAGTAAATCTTATAACTTTTTATTTAATTGCAATTGGAGTTAATAGATTTATAATAGGTTTAAGCATTGCCTTATAGTTATATTTGGCTTTTATATCTGTTAAGTGTTTTACCAATATTCCTTTATCTTTGGATAGTTGTGTACCTGATCAGTGTCAACTTCATTTTCTGATTCTGATTCATAAGAATTGTGTCCTGAGGCATTGATAGCCATCATGCAAAAATTCCTTTCATCTTCATCATCACCATTGTTTTAAATGTTGGCCGACATGTCGGACGACATGTCTTGTTTGAACAAAAAATGACTTGCATAATGAAAATTTAAAGGTTATGACATTTTTCATTGTGTCGGCCGACATAACCGATTAAATCCGCTATATAGGCCGCCGCCGACATTTAGAAATATCGCCGACATTTCTAAATGTCGCACGATCAGAGATTCTCTCCGCTTATTCTCTGTCCTCGTTGTTGGAAGGGTTTTTTGCTAGGTTTTTTCCCATTTTATTGATTGCACATTTCCGAGCACATGGATTATACTTGATTTTCACTTGTCTCCTTCCAATGCTTTCTTTTTGCATGCGTTATGTATGGAGTATCAGTTGCGTATCAAGTTTTACACATGTATTATATAGTTAATTTAAGCTATATTTCCCTTTCTCCATCACGAAATCCATCCTTTTAAGTCTGCCACATTTATTCTTAGTATTGTACAGTTAATTTGCATGTTTATATGGAAGTAAAAAAAAATATTATTTAAGGCAGGTTGATATCTAAATAGTGTTTGTCATTTCCCTTTTCAACAATGAGGAAGAGTGATTAAATAATTTACAACATTTATGTGCTTAAAAATGAAAATAATAAATGGAGATATATATACAATGAAAATAGATACATAGTTAGAAGATAATGGTGATTGAAGATAGATTTGAGTATTTTGGAAATAATACAACTAAGTAGAGAATATGTCCATTGAGTAGAACAAATTAATGTAGCTTATAGAGCTAAGATAATATGATATAACTTATAATATAAATATTTTTTAGGAATCCGACATATTAAAATGTCCCCGACATGTCTCCGACATCTGACATCTAAAACCCCAATCTGACATGTCTCCGACATCCGACATTTAAAACCTTCTGGATCTGGATGAGGAACCATATTCTGACTCACTGTCTGAGTCATATTTGGCCATCAAGCATTGGTCATTTTCTTTTGATTTTTCCTCTTCATCAGATGAGCAGGATGAAGATTCTGATTCAGATTCTGTTTCACTCCAGGTTTCTGCTACAAATCCTCTTCCCTTCTTCTTGTGTTTGTGGGAGGAAGACTTGTTGGAGTGTCTTTTATCATTCTTTTCTTTTCTCTTCTCCTTCTTCTGATTTTCTAGACAATCTGGCAGAATGTGTTCAGGTTTCTTGCAGTCAAAACAAATAACTTTTTTAGAATTTGACTTGTCATACCTTGGCTTTTCCCTTGATCTGGAATATTTCTTTCTGAAGTCCTTCTTAGCCATTTTGTAGAACTTTTTGGCTAGAAGGCTCATGAACTCTTCATCTCTTGGAGCCTTTTCTTCTTCTTTAGTAGCTTGGAAAGCTATACTTCTCTCCTTCTTGGATGCTGGAGATGAAGTAGATTGCTTAGCTTCCCTGGATTTGATGAGCTGCTCATAGGATTTCAGCTTTCCTAGCAGTGTCTCAGTGGAAATCTCATTCAAGCTTCTGGCTTCCTTGATAGGCCAGATTCTGGAATCCCATGTGCTAGGGAAGCACATAAGGATCTTGTCATTGATCTCAGTCAATGAGATTTCTTTGTCCAAGGACTTCAGCTCATTGATTATGAGGCTGAGCCTGTTATACATGTGATGCCGCGACCTCTCCACCTATCCTTGAAGATGATCCAGTTGCCGAGGCACAACGACATAAAGACTTTAGGCGCCATGAAGACGCTAACGGAAGACGGCGTTACGACCTCCGCCCGTGGCGTGCCAAGCCCGCTTGAAGACTTTTTAATTTACGTAGTTCATTTATTTTATATATTTGCGAATATAAAATTATTTCATATTGTGGAAATAATTTTATATTCATTATGCACTTGTATTATTTTCATTTCATGCATTTGAACTTTTGGGTTGTATTTAACCATTCGGATGTCGGAGATTAAATCGTCATCATGAATGGTTGATTGTTTTTGTAAACTCCTATTTAAGGAGGCCTTGATGAGAGTGGTAATAGATTTGAAGAAGCCAACCCTAATTTTCAGTTTGAAAATTTCGGCCAAGAGGAGACTCCCCCTTGTCGCCGCCCATAGGTGTAAAGCCTCCCCCTTGTGCTTCCTCCATCCCGACGGTGCGACTCCGGCGTGGATTCCTTCGGTGCGACTCCAAGGAGAAGGTTGCAGCCCCATTCGGTGTGAAGCCGGTGGTTCCATGGAGAGAGTGATTCTCCCACCATATCGTGTGTACTTGATGTTCTTGGTTGGGTAATCTCTTCTCCATCTAGTGATTCCTCTCTTTAGTTTTGTGGAGGTTTACGCAACCGACTTTTCCGTGATTTTTAAATACATCACTTGCTCTCCGAATCGATTTCATCATTATTGATCTTCGTTATCTCCGGATCGGGAAGATCCATTGTGTTTGGCGGATCTAGGCCTATAGCCTTGGTTTGCCCTCACAAAGGATTGTAAAGCTTTGCCCTAATCTTTGGGAACATGTTGACTATTGCTTAATCGTAGATCTAGAGTTTAAACTCCTCTTGTCGTTGTTTTATGTTTGCGAGCGAAAGATCCGTTATTGTGAGCGCTAGAATGTTTGTGTAGGTGCGGCTAGATCTATAGTTTATTGTGGGCGAACGAGAGATTATATCGTGTGTGTCTCTTATGAGACCCACTGTAACATCCCCAATCCTTCTAGACCCCTAGATGGTGTTAGGGCATGGGTGGTGTGCGGAATGGCCACTAAGGCCCTTGGGCCAAGTGGAGTGTGCTAAGTGCACACCAAGGGCACAAAATCAACATAGCCCAATACCACTCCCTTAGGCCAATTGACCCTCAATTCACCAAATTGACCTCCCCCATACCACCCTAACCACTAAGGAAGACCATAACCATGGAAATTGCACTTGGGTGGGACCCAATTGCATGAAATTGACCAAAGTCAACAATAGGTCAACATTAACCAAACTAAGTCAACTATGGTGCAAGTGACCCTCAAATGTTCAAATTGACCTTACCACCACACCCTAAACACCTTAAGGAACTCATTGGACCCAAAAGCCCCATCATGGTGGGACCAATTGACCCCAATTGACCAAAGTCAAACTTTACCCAATTTTGGTCAAATCCACACCCTTTGATTAAATTGAACCAATTGGAGCCCCACCATGGACCAACCTATGTTGGGTGATGTTAAGGGACCCATGACCCCCAAGTGGGGTCAATCCACTCACCTTGGTTGACCAAAGCCAACCATGGTCAACCTTGCCCTTTAAAGTGAATTCCAAGCTTAAATTGAATGTGACCCCAACACCAATCAATTAACCCTACCGATGGACCTAAGTCAAGCCATATCAGCCTTGGACTGAACCCTAAACTATGGCTTGATTAATCAATGGAGGGGGGGACCAAAAGGTGATCAAAAAGACAAAAGCAAAAGCATAAAGCTAAAAGCAATCACCCCCTCCTCCACACTCCTCCTCCAATCAGCCTAGGGGCCTCCCCTGATTGCTGGGGGTCTGAGCTTGACCCAGGTGGAAGCAAGGAGCCAGATGGAGCAGGAAGATGGCAGCCATGGGAGAACCGAGGTGGCTCCAATTCAAAACAGCCTATAGAGGCCTCCCCACCCCATTCTATCCATCCTATTAGCTTCAGAGCACTGAGAGCAGACGGAATCGACCCTTGGAGCAAAGCTTTTGCTGGAGAATAGAGTTCGGGAGCGGGATCGCCGGAGCAAGGCATTTCCATGGCCAATCGCCGCCGCCGCCACCGCCAAGCCCCACTCTAGGTTCGTTTCTCCTCCCCCCCCTCATGCTAGCTTCCCATCACGGGAGATTGAAGGATCGGGCTCAATTGAGCCCGAATTCATCCGTCGATTTCATGGAAATCGGCTCGTTTTGAGCCACCTAGACTCGCCGGAAAACCCCCCCTCCGGCCGCCATGTCGCCGGGAAATCGTAGCCCCGACCACCACGAAGGTGGTGGCGGTGGTGGCCGGCCGTGGTGGCCACCAGGTGGCCGGGAAATGGGGGAGCAAGTCGGCCCAGCTCGGATCAATCATGGTCGTCAGCTCAAGGAGGAAGGCGACGCGCTGCCCTTTGATCTGCGCCAAGATTCGTGCAGCTCTATTTATTCTGGAATTAATTAATTCCTTATGTGAGCTTTTTTGCCCTATTTTTTCAGTCCACTTCCAATAGAAATTAAGGCCTCTTAATTGCCAAATTAGAAAAAGTGCCCAACATAAAAGTTGTAGGCCTTGGGCTTAACTTTCATTTGGCCTTGAGTTTAGGTCATTTGGTGACCTACAGATCCCTAGGGATCTGTTTTACTAGGACTGATCCTACACTAGGTCAGTCCATTAGAAAAATTACCTAGGTCAAACCCTTCATCATTAGGAGCTGTGCTTTTAACCATGGCTAGGTATACCCTAGTGGCACCCCCTGCCAAAGTGGCAGCCCTTGATGGTCAATTTTACCTAGGGTTTTTGCGGTAGTTAGTATTTTTAAATTAAGTTGATTTTTGGAGCATATGATGTCCAAATGACACCAAACTTTGGTGAATGACTCTTTTATATGTGTGTAGTGACTACCTAAAATTTCACTCCATTTGGAGTTGATTCGATATGGAAAGTTGGAAACCCTATGAGGACCTTTAAGGGTCAAAGTAGGGTTTGAATCAATTTGAGGAGTTGAGTGTGTTAGCCTCCTCCCATCTTGTTGGTTATGTGGGTATAGCTTTGCAAATGCTAGTGTCACACCCTAATGGTCCATTTGGAGCCATTAAGGTGGGGTGACCTAAAACCCTAAGGGTGAATCCTTAAGGGTGCAAAGTGAGATTTGTGAAGAACATAGGGCCAAATGTTCTAGCCTTGGCTCTGAACTTTGGGGATATGATTTTAAGGGCATAAAATGTCTTAGGAAATTTAAATGGGAATTTTAGAGGCATTTAAGTATTTTCTACCTAATAAATGAAATAGCCATCCCTTTCCTTAATAAATTGAAATGCATGGTCATAGGACCTTGTATGGTGTTGAAACTCCATCAGTGGCTGGTTAGGAATGAAATTGTGCTATAGTAATTTTGTTATAAATTATTGAAGTTTCATTCCTTGTGTAGGAAATTTAAGTACTTGCTAGCTTAAGGTAATTTAATTTTGAAAAATATCAAATCATGGGGCAAAAATGTGATATTTGGTTAACTGTCATTCAATGCTATTATATACCCATGATAATTGTTTGGAAGCTATTGGAATTGTATTTCATATACTTGTATTGGTAGGGAAATCGTCTCCTTGTGCGTGACGTCTAAGTCCTTGCGTAGCTTAGGGGAAAATCGCTTCCTTGTGTGGAGCGTCCAAGTCCTTGCGTGGCTTGGTGGGAAATCGTGGCCTTGTGTGCTACATCTAGATCTTGGGAAGATCTAGAAGATAGGCTTGGGCTTGGTCTAGAGAGAGACAAGTGATAGCCTTCCGATCCTTGGGAGAAGGATTGGTAAACACAAATTGTAAAAGGGTTATTATCATATTTGTGCCTTGATCTTAAGCATTGTTAAGATCATATTATTTGTATGTGATTTTCATAATTATAAAGTTATGACTTTTTCTTTACTTGCAAATATGGTTGTTTAATCTTTAACTTAGAAATTTGTGTTTGAATTTATTCTAAAAATTACATTAGTTTGAAATTTTTATAAGTAACTTTTAGAAAAGTAAAAGTTGTTTTAAAATTCTTAAGTAAAAATCATATTTTCAAAAAGGCCCTTATTCACCCCCCCCCCCCCCCCCTCTAACGGCGCCTCAAGATCCAACACGTGGTATCAAAGCGAGGTTACTCCAAAACGGTTTTACCACCGGGAGTAATGGCGCACAACGATCACGCGTTCGTTGAGGGGCAAGGAATTAGTAGGCGACCACTTTTTATGGGCACGGACTATAACTATTGGAAAACCCGAATGCGGTGTTTTCTAATAGCTCTCGACATGGAAGTTTGGAATATGGTCGAGACGAGTTATTCTTCCCCAACAATTGTTGTAGGAGATGTAACTATGGTCAAACCCAAAGACAAGTGGGATGACAATGATAAATTAAGATGTAAAAACAATGCAAAAGCCATGAATGCTTTATTTTGCGCACTAGATCGCACTGAATTTAATAGAGTTTGTGCTTGTGATACTGCATATGAAATTTGGAATCTTTTAGAAATCACTCATGAAGGTACTTCGCAGGTAAAGGATTCAAAGCTATTTCAACTGGAGTCAGAATTCGAAAGATTCAAAATGGAGGTGGATGAAGAAATTGATACAATGTACACACGATTTACTAAAATCGTGAACGATTCAAAGGTGTTGGGTAAGGTTTTCTCCAATGGAGATTTAGTGAGGAAAATCTTAAGATCACTTCCCCCGAAGTTCAATCCTAAAGTGACTGCAATTTCTGAGTCACATGATCTTAAGACCTTACAATTGGAGAGTCTCATTGGGAATCTAAAAACCCATGAAGTGGAGTTGAAGATTCAAAGCCAAGAGTACAATTTGGAGCCCAAAAAGAAAAGCTTGGCGTTGAAATCTAAAAAGGAAGTTGAAACTGAATCTGAAGAAAGTGAGGAAGATGAGGAAGGACTGTTTGTGAGGAACTTTAAGAAGTTTATGAGAAATCCGGAGAGGAGAAATTCATTTAAGAGATTTTTCAAAAAGAATGATTTTGCCTACCAAAAAGGCAAAGGAAAAATGGAGAATGAAGAGGAGCGTCCGCTACCGGAGTGCTACCATTGCAAGAAGATTGGTCATATCAGAAGCAAGTGCCCAAAGTATCTGAAAGAGCAAAAAGCAAAGAGGCACGATAAAAGTTACAAGAAGAAAGTGTTAAAGGCAGAGACTTGGGATGATTCTTCGTCTGGTGAAGAAAGTGATTCCTCAACACAGGAGGAAGAGGAGGCAAATGTCTGCTTGATGGGGAAAGAAAATGCGTCATCTGACGACGATTGCAGTGTCCAAACCGACACTGAGGTAACTCCTCCATCTTATGAAGATTTATATTCTGAATTTATGAAAACTTGCAAATTTTTGGATAAAAGCATAAAACAAATTGATTTTTTAAAATCTGAAAACAAAGTTCTTTTGAAAGTAAATAAAAGTTATCAAATGATTTGAAATCTATTGGGAACGAGAAGGAAATTTGTCAAGAGTGTGATCACTCTTCGACAAGGATAAAAGAACTTGAAAACACTATTTCAAAGTCCGATCAAAAAATTGATCAACTTCTAAAAGAGAAAAAGGATTTAGAAAAAGTTGTTAAAATCTCTCATTCTCAATTAGAGAATTATAAGAAAAGTGTTGCAAATAGATGTGGCATGATAGTAAAAGAAAATTCAATTTTAAAGTCCAAAGTAAATGAGTTGAACATGGCAATTGGAAAATTTGGTGTTGGAAAAAAATCTCTGGATATGCTTTTAGCCAACCAATGCCATGGGACAGCAAAATTTGGGCTAGGATACGTTTCTGGAAGCTCTGGAAGCTGTCAGAAATTTCCGACAGCTGCTGTCGGAACCAGCGACAGCTCCAGGTTCAGAAAACCTGTTTTTCAAAATGAAAATTTTTCTAAGTCCACACATAAAGATGTTTCCACCAGCAAGAGTCCAGAGAAACCATTGAAAAATGGTTCCTCACCATTCATTGTGTGTGCCAAATGTCATCGATTTGGTCACATCTCGGGCTCATGTTGGAAGAAAGGAAAAGTTAATGTTAAACAAATCTGGGTACCTAAGGCGTCCACATATACCATGGGATCGACCACTTGGGTAACCAGATCTTTACTCTCATCATCTTTTTAGGTGTGCGTGCAGGCTAGGAACAAGGAAGATGTGTGGTATTTGGACTCTGGATGTTCAAAACACATGACGGGAGATAAATTAAAGTTCCTTAGCCTGGAGATGAAGAAAGGTGGAACAGTGACGTTTGGAGATAATGGCAAGGGTAAAGTCAAAGGCATTGGAGTAGTAGGTAACGAAGAATTTAAAATTTCAAATGTTTTATATGTTAAAGGTTTGAAACATAATTTAATTTCTATTAGTCAACTATGTGATAAAAATCTAAATGTTCGATTTGACTCTAGCTCAAACCTTTGCAAAATTATTGGTTCTAAAACAAACGAAATCGTACTTACTGCACCAAGAATAAACAATGTCTATACAATCACTTTTCATGATTTATCTCATTCTACACTTAAATGTTTTATTTCAAAGAATGATGAACTTGAATTATGGCATAGGAGACTAGGACATTCTAGTGCCAAACGCATAGTAAAGCTTTCTAAAAATAAAATTATAAAAGGTTTACCAAATATGAATGGAAAGCTTTCTTCATTATGTTCACCATGCCAAAAAGGAAAGTTTACAAAATCATCTTTTAAAAGCAAAAATGTTATTTCTACTACTAGACCTTTACATTTATTACATATGGACTTGTTTGGTCCAATTTCTACACAAAGTCTAGGAGGTAGAAAATATACGTTTGTTATTATTGATGATTATTCTAGATTTTGTTGGACATTGTTTTTAAATCAAAATCTGATGCTTTTGATGAATTTGTAAAACTAATTTCACGTATTCAAAATGAACTTGATTTAAATGTAAAATGCATTAGATCAGATCATGGAGGAGAATTTGATAATGAAAAATTTATTTCATATTGTAATGAAATTGGGATAAAACACGAATTTTCCGCTCCACGCACACCACAGCAAAATGGTGTAGTGGAGAGGAAAAATAGAACACTTCAAGAATTAGGACGTACTATGCTTTGTGAATTTAAATTGCCAAAATATTTTTGGGCCGAAGCCGTTAGTACTGCATGCTATATTATTAATCGTGTCATGATTCGTCCCACATTACAATTAACTCCTTATGAAATTTATTTTCAAAGAAAACCAAATGTATCTTACTTTAAAGTTTTTGGTTGTAAATGCTTTATTCTGAATACAAAAGATAACTTAGGCAAATTTGATGAAAAATGTGATGAAGGAATTTTTATTGGTTATTCTTCAACTAGAAAGGCCTATTGAGTTTATAATAAACGTACTAAAGTGGTTGAAGAATCTATTCATGTAAAATTTGATGAAAACGTTTCTTGTGTAGAAAATACTAAAGTTGCAGGTAATGAGAAAAATGAAGAAGATGTGGAACAAAATCTGAAGAAAAATGATGATGATAATGATGAAGAAAAAGTAGAGAAAGAAGATGAAAAATATGGTAAAGAAGAAGAAGAACAAGGATATGTACCTCCAACCGAGCTAAGGTTCTCAAAAGATCATCCGCAAGAACTTGTTATTGGAGAACCATTAAGTGGGGTACGTACACGTTCTAGTTTACATGAAAGTTTTTCAAATTTATGTTTTGTCTCAAATATAGAACCAAAAGATGTTGCCACCGCTTTAAATGATGAATCTTGGTTTTTAGCTATGAATGAATAACTTAACCAATTTGAAAGAAATAAAGTTTGGATTCTTGTAGATAGACCTAGTGATCATCCTGTGGTAGGAGTCAAATGGATTTTCAAAAACAAATTAGATAGTGACTCTAGGGTCACTAGAAACAAAGCTAGGCTTGTAGCGAAAGGATATAATCAAATTGAAGGGGTAGATTTTGATGAAACATTTGCACTCGTAGCACGTTTGGAAGCAGTTAGAATTTTTGTTGCATTTGCTAGTCATAAAAGGTTTAAATTATTGCAAATGGATATTAAAACTGCATTTTTAAACGGGTTGATTAAAGAAGAAGTTTATGTTGAACAACCCCCAGGATTTGTCAATGAAAATTTTCCTAATCGTGTATACAGATTGTTAAAAGCTTTGTATGGTTTAAAACAAGCACCACGAGCATAGTATGATACATTGACTATATATTTATTACAAAATGGTTTTAAAATGGGTGGTGTTGATTGTACACTCTTCATTAAGCAAGTAGATGATGATTTAATTGTTTTAAAAATCTATGTTGATGATATTATTTTTGGAGCCACTAATGAAGAGTTGTGTAATTATGTTGTAAAAATGATGGAAAGTGAATTTGAGATGAGTATGGTAGGAGAATTAAAATATTTCTTAGGATTTCAAATTGTTCAAAAACATGATGGAGTTTTTATTAACCAATCAAAATATATTCATGATGTTTTAAAACGATTTGGATTTGAAAATCTCAAACAAGCAAATACTCCTATGAGTGTATCTTTAAAATTAGGAAAAGATGAAAATGGAATATCAATAGATCAAACTTTATATAGAGGCATGATATGTTCACTTTTATATTTAACTGCTTCTAGACCGGATATTATGTTTTCAGTTTGTTTATGTGCTAGATTTCAAACCGATCCCAAAGAATCACATTTAAAAGTGGTAAGAAGAATTTTTAGATATTTAATTGGCACATCTAAACTTGGTTTATGGTATCCTCATAGCGATGATTTTACTCTTTTTGGCTACTCTGATTCTGATTATGCCGGTTGTTCACTAGATAGGAAAAGCACTAGTGGCACTTGTCACTTTTTAGGCCCTTCACTCATTTCATGGTCGAGTAGGAAACAGAATTATGTTGCCCTCTCAACCACCGAGGCCGAATACATCGCACTTGGTAGTTGTTGTGCACAAGCTCTTTGGATGAAACAAACTTTAGAAGACTTTAATATTAAACAACAAACTATTGAATTATGGTGTGATAATAAAAGTGCAATTGATTTAACATACAACTCGGTCCATCATTCAAGGTCTAAGCATATTGATGTGAGACATCATTTTATTAGAGATCATATTAAAAATAACCACATAAAATTTTCATTTATAGGCACGGATAATCAACTAGCGGATATATTCACTAAACCGTTACCGGATTCCCGTTTTTCTATGCTTAGGCTAGAATTGGGAATCCTAGACATTTCACAATGATTATATCACTACTTATGACCTACAAAATTAAAAAAAAATATACCACAAAACCTATACATTTTAAAAAGAAAGACTAAATTTTAAATCAAACCATAGAATTTGAATTACTTAAGAAAAATTCACACATAATTAATATTACATAAAATTGCTTCACAACAAATAGTAGAAATTCACATAGGATCAAGTTCAGATAACAGAAAATGAAATCTAGGCAAATTCAGGCGACAGTGGATGTCGGAAAATTCTGACATCAGTCAGAAGCAGCACCCTGATGATAACTACTCAGAATCCTCATAACCAGCCCCACTGCTCTCTGGAGAGTCTTCTGGAGGTCCTCGTCTTACGGCCTTACCACGTCGAGTCTGCCTCACCGATTGGCGTGGCGGTTCTTCATCTGGAATTTGCCATTCGGCCGCTTCTTCCGGAGTAGGCTTTAACTTCAAACCTTTCACCAAAAATTTCATAAACTTCTGCATTCTACTACGATCTTTCTTCACTTCCTTCTTGTGATCCTCAAAGGAATCACGCAGATCATCTATAGACTCTCGTAGTGATCCTCCCCTAGGAATTGTAGGCTCTCTAATCTCAATTCCAGGATGAGGCTTTTTCTGAGTCTTCTTCACTCTCATAGTTCCCGTATAGTATATCTCAGGAAAACAATCATCAAAATACGAATCTTGAACTATCCATTCATACTTCTTATATAGTATACGTTGAATTATTGCCCCCATTGGCAAAGTATGAATCTTCACCCATTTTGGATGTTTTAATCTAAAAGCATACCGAATCTGGGAAAGGATGAAGTCCGCTACATCAAAAGGTTCCTCCTCCATAATAAAGTATGTAATCAGCGTCAACTGTGTCGTGATACTCCTTGTATCTCCACTCTTTAACATAACTGAGTTCCTTAATATATCTTGGACTAAATATGCATCCGGAGTGAGTGACGAAACTTCAGTGATTAGGGTCTTCTTTTGACTTCCATGTAAACTCATGTTTACAAGGGTCCAATCTCTATCCTTTCTATAGCTCTCTACTATATCAGGCATATGTTCACTCATAAGAAGACCGAATTCCTCTCTAAGATCAACATGTGTTATTTCCACTTGTTGACCTTGGATTCTAGATCTCACTCCCCCATCCAATTCGGTATAACTCGGGTCTTCCAAATGATTATAAAATTCTCGAATCAAAAAGGATGAGAACGTATCTGCTGTGATTACTGAAATTATACATGCATTCGCAAGACGATCATAGATATGATCGTGCTTCGGAGAATCAAATTCTACATATTTTGCTACTCCAATTATAGCTTTCTCAATCCCAGGGTAAACTTGATACGAACTATGCGCATCTTCAGACGTACTCCTTCGTTCCTTAGAACTGGAAGCCATTCTGCAAACATAACATAACAAAAATGAATTAAACAAGTTCTGTGCACTGGAACGATGTCGCCCAGGCGACATTGACTGTCGGAAAATTCCGACAGTACACCAGTGAACTTTTCTTTAAATTTTTCAACTACACTTCCAGATCTACTCAAAATCAAGCTATATTTCAAAATCAAGTTAACAAAAAAAAATTCTAAAACAAACCACATCTTCTCACATATCCATTACTATTCAGCTTCTTCAACCTTCTTCAAAAGAACAAGCTTCAGTTTTTGAAATTAAACAATGTATCAAAAAAAAATATACAAAACTTAAACCCTAAAAATCACAACATCCAAACAAGATCCACTTGATTTACACTAGATCTACACCTTTTCTACACAAAACTTCAAAGATCTACACTATTCATCAAAGGTAAAATGAAAAACACATTTTTCATCTTCTCTCCTTTCCAAAATCACAAATCTCCTTAAATCTAGGGTTGTCGCCGAACTCCGACAGCTTCCTCTCGCCCTTCAGTCTAGAAAATGATGCACAATAGGGTTTGACTCGGTTTTAAGCCGTATTTATAATTTTAGCTGTCGCCCAGGCGACAGTGACTGTCGGAAATTTCCGACAGCTCCCGATTTGCTTAATCTTCAGTTTTTGATGACAAACCATGTGTTTTTTATTTTTTTAAAAATGGTTATTACATGATTATATGATTTCATTTCCAATCTATCATCGTATTGACACTCCTACTTAGTTGTTTAGATTATTGGAAATTGTTTTCGCATGCCTCTAAGTATGAGAAATTGTTTATATATAATAATGAACTATCACGTTCACTTCTTTTGATCCATACATATGTCTTTCTATTTAATATATACATGAATCATATTCGCTTTAACATAATACAATAGCACTTCATAAATACTACTTTCAACCTTGATTTGTTAGCACAACAAAATATACACCATCTTTTGCAATTCAAGTGAATTCGGAGATCCTTGGTCAATTAAAAAAATTATAAATATCTCGAAAATAAGATATCACAAAATATGTGATCACAAAAAAAAGGGGGAGTTTAAATTAAAGACAAGGATACTCCACCAAGCACTACTTACCCTCCTGATAAGTCTTAATAAGCATTGTGAGGTTAAGCACCTTGGAAAGAATTGTAAAGTGTCTTGTGCAAAAGAAAAATGGTATTCTATTCTTATTATGCTATCTCTTCAAGGTCAAAGTTGTCTTTATATGCTTATATTATGTTCTCTATTCCAATGATCGTGTACATTAAATAACTTCATATGTTTGATCTAAGTATCACTTGTACACATCATTATGTTATATAAACATTCATCTCATGAGAATTGGACCGAAAATATTCCAAATTTCTATAAACAATTGTGTCTTTTCATGATACTTTCAAATGACCTTAATCATGTTTAAGTTATTTTATTTTATTACTTCATATGGCTATACCGCCTATTCATGAGTTTATTCAATACTATGACATATTACTATTACTTCAAGAACTTCAATCATTTTCCCAACAAGTGCTTCCGTTTACTCTTATTTTCTCCATCCTATCTCTTCCCTTAAGGACTACTCATTCATTTCATATTACCTTTTGCTAATACCAAAAGGGGGAGAATTATAAGTATATTCAAGAAATCAAAGAACTATTACACCTATATAATCAACCTAAACAATACATCATTTCAATTTACAATAACATTTAGGGGGAGCATTCATTTAGGGGGAGCTTTCATCTAGGGGGAGATTACTCTTAAGAGGAATATATCATGTTATTTTTGTGCACACACCATATGTTAAAATCAACAACCTAAATAGACATGATTTCTTTTTATACGGATTTGTTATTATCAAAAGGGGGAGATTGTTGGAGCATGCATTTCGCACTCTTCCGGTTTGATAATAACAAAGTCCCGTTTGTATTTGATTCTATTTTTATTAATGGTGTGCAGGTAACAGGTATGAGATGTTCACAATTCTGCTAGAGCTCAATTTGAGAGTATGAAATTTTCACTGTCGGAATTTTCCGACAGCTGATGTCGCCCAGGCGACAGCAGAGAAGTTACAACAACTTCCCCCACAGCAAGACGACGAGCGGCAATTTTGCGCTGTCGGAAATCCGACATCGATGTTGTTGGGTTTTTCTAGAACCATACATCACATGTAGGCGCAGCGGAAATAAATAGAAACAACCCAAAAAGATTCGGATCGGACCATGAACATTGAATCAAGAAGTTAATAAAATGCTAGGTATGAAATTACCTTTGCGGGATTGGATCAAATCCAACCTAGATGCTCCAAGAAGAAGATTCTTGTCGGCGGCAAAGAGAGTTCTCACGTAGAATAATGTCCACGTCTCTACAACAGTCCACACGAGCCGGGAGAAGAAGACTGCACCTTGCGCTTGTCGGGTTTTTCTAGAGCCATACATCGTATGTATGCGCAGCGGAAATAAACAGAAACAACCCAAAAAGACTTGGATCGGCCATGAATGTTGAATCAAGAAGTTAAGAAAATGCTAGGCAAAAATTACCTCAATGGGGTTGGATCAAATCCAACCTAGATGCTCCAAGAAGAAGATTCCTGTTGGCGGCAAGGAGAGTTCTCACGTAGAATTATGTCTACGTCTCTACAGCAGTCCACACGAGCCGGAAGAACACCAAGTCACGTCGCACGCAACTCGGAAGGAAGAACGGCTGCACCTTGCACCTCCACGGATTGCTAGATCCGCTTCAGGAAGAACAATGCCGGCGACAATCGACGGAGAGGAGGTCAGCGAAGGTGATTCAGACGGAACCCCTTCCGTCTAGGGTTCGAGATCTTCAGTCGAGGGCGAGCGGAACACTTCCGTCGGCTTCTATTGTCGTGTCTCTCAGAGAACCCTAAAAGAAGTCCTATTTATACCCAAAGGATAAACAGCTTCTAGAAGAATCGCTATCCGCATACCACACATCAGAATTGGGGTATTCTGTTACGATTCGTCGGGATCCCACGGAACAGCATTCGTCGAGATCACACGGGACAATTCGACGAATTCCGACGAATCACAACAGACGACAACAATTGCCTAGTTAAGGCTCTCTGTGATAATTCGTCGAGATTCCACGGAACAATCCGACGAATCCCGACGAATCCCGACGAATTCCGACGAATCACAACAGACGGCAACAATTGCCTAGTGAAGGATCTCTGTCACAGTTCGTCGAGTTTCCACGGAATGACCCGACGAATTCCGACGAATCCGACGAATTCCATTCGTGTAAACCCGACGAATCCGACGAATCATATCCGACGAATTCAGACAGCAACATTTGCTGGACTTCCCCATTCTATATGGTGATTGGTAACCTTTACCAACACAGTCAATCTTCCAACTTCTCCACATGCTCTTATGTGCGACCCTGCAGGCTCATATCGCGTTGGCAGTGAGATTACATGTTTGACCACTTCTAGATCACAATGGTAACTCCAACAGTCTCCCACTTGATCTTGAAAGTATCAAACAAAAACCTCACAAACAATGAGCGGCATCTAGCAATGCATCATTGCTCCCCAAGCAATATGAGTTCATAACTCATAAGCCTTTATGACCAATGTTCCAGCGTTGTTTTTGTCCCTTTGTCCCTTACATCCGGAAAGAACTAGAGGCATGGACCGTGTCACCCTCATAATAGCTCAATCCAAGTTTATTGATCTAGAACGGACTTCCAGAGAATGGTGAGCTCAATATCACATATTGACTCAACCAAGCATGGTCATGCATTTCCCAGTCCAATTCCATCAAGGGGACCATGGATGCAACTCCTGTTATATAGGAGGACAAATCCCATATCTGCTCACACCCAAACACCCAAATGATTCGTAACGTACCCAACGACCACCCTTATCATCAACCTTCTTCAAGGAAGACTTTAGATGACATCAAAGCACGCTCTTCCTCACTCGATGAATGCTGTGACTTCAGGTCAAAGGACCACAACACCATTGTCAAATGAGACCTACTTGTGACACTTTTAAGTAACAATCCACAAAGTAGTCTCAGGTTGGGTCTGTCCAGTACAACTTGTTCACTAACAAGTACCCACGTGATGACTTGATATCACAATATCATGACCTGTGAGAACCGGTCATCAGTCAACACACATGCTAGTCTTAATGCATCATCATCACCCTTAGCTTCTATGATGATACCTCGACTAGGGACCTTTTAAGAATGAAGCTTCGAAATCACAGGCTCTCACATTCAAGTCACGTACTTGATGTCCTATGGAAGCGAACATTCTAAGGGTATTTATCACGAATTTTATTCTATCATATAGAAACAGTATATCGTAATAAAAGAACTTGCCATTAATCGTAAAAAGAAATAATTGGTACACAATTCATCATATGAATAAATAATAAACAGCCAACAGAATATTTATTTTACATGCAACCCACAAGACTCCCACTAGAGTTGATCACTCAGGTATCGTATACCCATTGATCTAGTATGACAATCATGCTTTCTCTGTGCGAGAGGCTTTGTTAGTGGATCTGCAATATTCTCCTCAGTCGGCACTCTGCAAATGTTCACATCTCCTCGTTCGACAATCTCACGAATAAGATGGAACCGCCGAAGTATGTGCTTGGAGCGCTGATGGGATCTAGGTTCCTTAGATTGTGCAATTGCACCATTGTTATCACAGTAGAGAACTACGGGACCAACAATGCTAGGAACTACATCTAGCTCGCCGATGAATTTCCTAATCCATACAGCCTCCTTCGCCGCATTAGCTGCAGCGATATACTCGGCCTCAGTTGTAGAATCAGCAACTGTCTCTTGCTTGGAACTCTTCCAGCTCACAGCTCCTCCATTCAGGCAAAACACAAACCCTGACTGAGACTTCGAATCATCCCTATCAGTTTGGAAGCTGGCATCCGTGTAACCACTTACAACGAGCTCTTCCTCTCCACCATACACCAAGAATACATCCTTAGTCCTTCTCAAGTACTTCAGGATATTCTTTACGGCTATCCAGTGACATTCACCGGGATCAGACTGATACTTGCTAGTCATGCTCAAAGCAAAAGAGACATCGGGTCGAGTACATAACATTGCATACATGATTGACCCAATTGCCGAAGCATATGGAATCAACTTCATGCAGTCCTTATCTTCACAAGATTTTGGACACTGGTCCTTAGAGAGATTCACACCATGAGACATGGGTAAAATTCCTTTCTTGGACTCAAGCATGTTGAACCGCTTCAACACTTTCTCAATGTACGTACTCTGGGTCAAACCCAGCAACTTCTTCGATCTATCTCTATAGATCTTAATACCGAGTATGTAAGTCGCTTCACCCAAGTCGCTTCCCTAGGTTATTCTTAACAACTTTCAGGGTAGGTATGTCATTCCCGATCAACAGTATGTCATCCACATACAATATCAGGAAGACAACAATGCTCCCACTGATTCGCTTGTAAACACACGGTTCATCCTCGTTCTTGACAAAACCAAACTCTTTGATCTTCTCATCAAAACGAAGATTCCAACTTCTAGAGGCCTGTTTCAATCCATAGATGGACCTATTCAACTTGCATATTTTAGTGGCTTCATTTGGGGATACAACCCTCGAGTTGTGTCATGTACACTTCCTCAAGGAGGTTTCCATTTAGGAAATCCGTTTTGACATCCATCTGCCAGATCTCGTAGTCATAATACGCAGCAATAGCAAGCAATATCCTAATGGACTTTACCATGGCAACAGGGGAAAAGGTCTCATCATAGTCAACACCATGAATTTGCTTGAAACCCTTAGCCACCAGTCGCCCTTTGAATGTCTGTACATTCCCATCCATGTCGGTCTTCTTCTTGAAGACCCACTTGCACCCTATGGGTCGTACCCCTTCAGGTGGTTCCACCAAGTTCCAAACTTGGTTTGTATACATGGAGTCCATTTTGGATTTCATAGCCTCAAGCCATTTGTCGGAGTCCGGTCCATTCATAGCCTCTTGGTAGGTTGCTGGTTCATCATCATGATCCATAAGCAACACATTACCTATTTGAGACACGAGAAATCCATATCTCTCAGGCTCAAATCTTGGTCTACCAGATCTACGTAGGACTTGTGTCTCTTGAGCAAGTTCTCCAGCTACAACATCTTGTAGTCCTGGCTCAGAGTCCAACTCTGGTTCATTCACTACTTGTGGTTCTTGAACTTCTTCAAGTTCTACCTTTTGCGTCTTTCTTGACAAGAACTCTTTCTCCAAGAAGACACCCGTCCTTGCGACAAACACTTTGCCATCAGACGGTAGGTAAAAGTAATATCCTTTCGTTTCCTTAGGATATCCCACCAGATAACACTTATCTGATTTGGGTTCCAGCTTGTCAGGCATTTGACGTCGCACGTATGCCTCACAGCCCCAAATTTTAATGAATGACATACTAGGACGCTTCCCAGTCCATATCTCATATGGTGTCTTTAGAACCGTTTTCGTTGGAGCGCGATTCAGTGTTATTGCAGCAGTCTCTAAAGCAAAACCCCAAAAGGAAACAGGCAAGTCTGCATGACTCATCATCGACCGTACCATGTCTAACAGAGTACGATTTCTCCTCTCAGACACACCATTATGCTGCGGTGTTCTAGGTGGAGTGAGTTGTAATACAATACCACACTCTTTCAGATGATCACGGAACTCATGACTCAGGTATTAGCCACCTCGATCAGATCGGAGTGCTTTAACCTTTTTACCCAATTGGTTCTCCACTTCATTTTTAAACTCTTTGAAATTTTCAAAAGTTTCGGATTTGCACTTCATAAGATACACATATCCGTATCTACTGAAATCATCAGTAAATGTAACGAAGTAGAAAAACCCACCTCTAGCCATAGAACTCATGGGCCCGCATACATCACTATGTACAACACCCAAGAGATCCTCAGCCCTCTCAGTATAACCAGTGAAAGGGGCTTTAGTCATCTTGCCTAACAAACAAGACTCGCATCGCTCAAATGATTCATAATCAAATGAGTCCAATAGTCCATCTTTATGGAGCTTGGATATGCGCTTCTCGTTTATATGGCCCAAACGACAATGCCAGAGATATGTAGGATTTGAGTCATTTGTTCTTGGTCTTTTATTATTAGCTACATTATAGATCGGATGGTCCAGGTTCAAAACATAAAGACCATTAAACAATTGAGCTACAGCATAACAAACATCATTCTTAAATATAGAACAACAATTGTTCTTAATTATAAAAGAAAATCCAATCATGTCTAAGCATGAAATGGATATAATGTTTCTAGTTATGGCCGGAACATAATAATAATTATTAAGTTCTATTACAAGCCCACTGGGCAAAGAAAGACGGTAAACCCCTACGGCTACAGCAGCAACTCTTGCTCCATTGCCGACACGCAGGTCCACCTCTCCTTTACTCAGCAATCTCCTCCTTCCTAGTTTCCAGCACATTTGTACAAATGTGAGAACCACATCCGGTATCCAATACCCAAGATGAAGGAGCAGAAAGGTTTATCTCTATAACATAAATATCCGAAGCGGAAGTCATACCTCCCTTCATTTTCTGCAGACCCTCAATGTACGAAGGACAATTCCTCCTCCAATGACCAGCCTTGCCACAGTGGTGGCATTTCCCTTCCTTCACGGTGCTCTTCTTTTTCAGCGCAGAAGATTTGGGCTCAAGATGTGACTTAGGTCCCACCTTTGTCTTCTTGAAGCCCTTGGCCTTACCCTTGCCTTTATGTACCATCAATATGGGACTAGCAGGCTTGGCCTTCTTCATGTTTATCTCGGCAGTTCGCAACATGCCTAGGAGCTCGGGCAGTGTCTTGTCTATTTCATTCATGTTGTAGTTCAAGACAAACTGCTCATAACTATCCGGCAACGATTGCAGGATAAGATCTGTGGCCAACTCTTGACCCAGAGGAAAACCCAGTCTCTCCAGGTTCTCTATATACCCAATCATCTTGTGTACGTGAGTACCAACTGAGTCTCGAGCTCCCATTTTGCACTGAAATAAGGCCTTCGTGACATCGAACCTCTCTTGGCGAGCTTGCCCTTGAAACATTTTCTTTAGGTGCTCGTCAATCTCCTTGCACCCCATGTTCTCGTGTTGCTTCTGAAGCTCAGAGTTCATGGTGGCAAGCATAAGGCACTCGACGTCTAAGGCGTCATCGGTATACTTCTTATAAGCATCCTTATCAACACGGGACGAGTTCCCGGTCGGCACCTCGGGGGCTTCTTCTTCCAAGACGTAGAGCTTTCGCTCTTGCCTGAGAACAATTCTCAGGTTCCTATACCAGTCCATGTAATTCGTCCCACTAAGCTTGTCCTTCTCAAGGATAGCTCTCAGGGACAAGGTGGATTGTGAACCACTTGCCATGGAATTCTACAAGAATTCATGCAGAATTTAATCAGTACCTTAATTTCAAAATACAATTTATTTTAATTTGGACTTCAAATAAATACTCCAACTATTTTTATTCAAATTGATAGCCCTCACTATCAATTCGGAGAGTCCATGCGAGCTACTCTCTTAGTGGACAAGATCCGTATTTCACCAACACCACGAGTCTGCTTTGGTGTTCCTCTCATAATGCGGTTATTTAGGTAGACAACACTTGTCAATTGCATCATTATGCAACTCTTGTATGGTTGGTGAACAACTCTTTATTCGCATCCATCATATGGAGCATGCCAACCCTATGCCTCTAGGCACTCAACCTTTGAGGTCACCTAGTTAAGCTAGACCCGATGTCGACAGTGGGATATCACAATTATCGGCTCGCACCCTTACCAAGATAGATTAATGCACCTTGCTTTGGCAAGCCCACACTTCATCGATCGAGGCAGGAAGAGTGTCATCCATCGGAAGGCATCCGAACACTTAATATTTGATGAAGGGATTTTAATTTTAAATAATAGGTTAACACTTAACCATGATCAACATTTGATCAAAGTGCACATCCACAGAAAAACAAGCAAACAAAATTCCACATGCATCCCTTATGTGCACAACATGAGACTATCAACCTTTGATAGACGAAAGGGCTAAATCTGGACATTTAGAACTCTTCCAAATCTTCAGATTTACATGTATTGGATAAAGGCAAAGACAACTAGACTTAAAGCAGTAGACAAGCTCGTCTCTCATTGTTGGATTCAAAATCCAAAACAATACAAGGGTTCATTAACCATTTGAGGGACGGTTACTGCTAAGGAGACAGTAATTGCTAACAATTAGAAATAACCACGAAATCCCAAACGTTCCTGGCGGGGTACCAAGACCCCCTTTGAAAATCATCAACATTTGATGTTCCAAGAAGAAATCTTGACATTTAGAACACTTCTAAATACCTAGATTTGCACGTACTGGAATAACCAAACTTCTGAAACAACATTCATGACCAGAACCTCGCTTTGATACCACTGTTGGGTTTTTCTAGAGCCATACATCGTATGTATGCGCAGCGGAAATAAACAGAAACAACCCAAAAAGACTTGGATCGGCCATGAATGTTGAATCAAGAAGTTAAGAAAATGCTAGGCAAAAATTACCTCAATGGGGTTGGATCAAATCCAACCTAGATGCTCCAAGAAGAAGATTCCTGTTGGCGGCAAGGAGAGTTCTCACGTAGAATTATGTCTACGTCTCTACAGCAGTCCACACGAGCCGGAAGAACACCAAGTCACGTCGCACGCAACTCGGAAGGAAGAACGGCTGCACCTTGCACCTCCACGGGTTGCTAGATCCGCTTCAGGAAGAACAATGCCGGCGACAATCGACGGAGAGGAGGTCAGCGAAGGCGATTCAGACGGAACCCCTTCCGTCTAAGGTTCGAGATCTTCAGCCGAGGGCGAGCGGAACACTTCCGTCGGCTTCTATTGTCCTGTCTCTCAGAGAACCCTAAAAGAAGTCCTATTTATACCCAAAGGATAAACAGCTTCTAGAAGAATCGCTATCCGCAGACCACACATCAGAATTGGGGTATTCTGTTACGATTCGTCGGGATCCCACGGAACAGCATTCGTCGAGATCACACGGGACAATCCGACGAATTCCGACGAATCACAACAGACGGCAACAATTGCCTAGTTAAGGCTCTCTGTGATAATTCGTCGAGATTCCACGGAACAATCCGACGAATCCCGACGAATTCCGACGAATCACAACAGACGGCAATAATTGCCTAGTGAAGGATCTCTGTCACAGTTCGTCGAGTTTCCACGGAATGACCCGACGAATTCCGACAAATCCGACGAATTTCATTCGTGTAAACCCGACGAATCCGACGAATCATATCCGACGAATTTAGACAGCAACATTTGCTGGACTTCCCCATTCTATATGGTGATTGGTAACCTTTACCAACACAGTCAATCTTCCAACTTCTCCACATGCTCTTATGTGCGACCCTGCAGGCTCATATCGCGTTGGCAGTGAGATTACATGTTTGACCACTTCTAGATCACAATGGTAACTCCAACAGCGCTTCCACGGATTGCTAGATCCGCTTCAGGAAGAACAACACCGACGACAATCATCGGAGAGGAGGTCGGCGGAGGCGAACGGGCAGCGGAACTCCTTCCATCTAGGGTTCGGGCGGAACACCTTCCGTCGGGTCTTCTTCCAGGAGGCGTAAGAAGAGCGTACTGAACCCTTAAAATAGGTCCTATTTATACCCGAAGTATAAAAAGACCTAGAAAAATCGCTATCCGCACTCCATACAGAAGTTTGGGGGTTTCTGTAACAATTCGTCGGGATTCCACGGAACAATCCGACAAATTCCGACGAATCATATCAGACGGCAACATTTGCCGAGTTAAGGATCGCTGTAATAATTCGTCGGGATTCCACGGAACAATCCGACGAATCCGACGAATTCCGACGAATCATATCAGACGGCAACATTTGCCGAGTTAAGGATCTCTGTAACAATTCGTCGGGATTCCACGGAACAATCTGACGAATCACGACGAATCCGACGAATCATATCCGACGAATTCTATCCGTGTAAACCCGACGAATTCAGTCAGCAACATTTGCTGGACCTCCCCCATTCTATATGGTGATTGGTAACCTTTACCAACACAGTCAATCTTCCATCTTCTCCACATGCTCTTATGTGCGACCCTGCAGGCTCATATCGCGTTGGCAGTGACATTACATGTTTGACCACTTCTAGATCACAATGGTAACTCCAACAGTCTCCCACTTGATCTTGAAAGTATCAAACAAAAACCTCACAAACAATGAGCGGCATCTAGCAATGCATCATTGCTCCCCAAGCAATAAGAGTTCATAACTCATAAGCCTTTATGACCAATGTTCCAGCATTGTCTTTGTCCCTTTGTCCCTTACATCCGGAAAGAACTAGAGGCATGGACCGTGTCACCCTCATAATACCTCAATCCAAGTTTCTTCATCTAGAACGGACTTCCAGAGAATGGTGAGCTCAATATCACATATTGACTCAACCAAGCATGGCCATGCATTTCTCAGTACAATTCCATCAAGGGGCCCATGGATGCAACTCCTGTTATATAGGAGGACAAATCCCATATCTGCTCACACCCAAACACCCAAATGATTCGTAACGTACCCAACGACCACCCTTATCATCAACCTTCTTCAAGGAAGACTTTAGATGACATCAAAGCACGCTCTTCCTTACTCGATGAATGTTGTGACATCAGGTCAAAGGACCACAACACCATTGTCAAGTGAGACCTACTTGTGACACATTTAAGTAACAATCCACAAAGTAGTCTCAGGTTGGGTCTGTCCAGTACAACTTGTTCACTAACAAGTACCCACGTGATGACTTGATATTACAATATCATGACCTGTGAGAACCGGTCATCAGTCAACACACATGCTAGTCTTAATGTATCATCATCACCCTTAGTTTCTACGATGATACCTCGACCAGGGACCTTTTAAGAATGAAGCTTCGAAATCATAGGCTCTCACATTCAAGTCACGTACTTGATGTCCTATGGAAGCGAACATTCTAAGGGTATTTATCACGAATTTTATTCTATCATATAGAAACAGTATATCATAATAAAAGAACTTGCCATTAATTGTAAAAGGAAATAATTGGTACAATATTCATCATATGAATAATAAACAGCCAACAGAATATATATATTTTACATGCAACCCACAAGACTCCCACTAGAGTTGATCACTCAGGTATCGTATACCCATTGATCTAGTATGACCATCATGCATTCTCTGCGCGAGAGGCTTTGTCAGTGGATCTGCAATATTCTCCTCAGTCGGCACTCTGCAAATGTTCACATCTCCTCGTTCGACAATCTCACGAATAAGATGGAACCGCCGAAGTATGTGCTTGGAGCGCTGATTGGATCTAGGTTCCTTAGATTGTGCAATTGCACCATTGTTATCACAGTAGAGAACTACGGGACCAACAATGCTAGGAACTACATCTAGCTCGTCGATGAATTTCCTAATCCATACAGCCTCCTTCGCTGCATTTGACGCAGCGATATACTCGGCCTCAGTTGTAGAATCAGCAACTGTCTCTTCCTTGGAACTCTTCCAGCTCACAGCTCCTCCATTCAGGCAAAACACAAACCCTGACTGAGACTTTGAATCATCCCTATCAGTTTGGAAGCTGGCATCCGTGTAACCACTTACAACGAGCTCTTCCTCTCCACCATACACCAAGAATACATCCTTAGTCCTTCTCAAGTACTTCAGGATATTCTTTACGGCTATCCAGTGACATTCACCAGGATCAGACTGATACCTGCTAGTCATGCTCAAAGCAAAAGAGACATCGGGTCGAGTACATAACATTGCATACATGATTGACCCAATTGCCGAAGCATATGGAATCAACTTCATGCGGTCCTTATCTTCACAAGATTTTGGACACTGGTCCTTAGAGAGATTTACACCATGAGACATGGGCAAAAATCCTTTCTTGGACTCAAGCATGTTGACCCGCTTCAACACCTTCTCAATGTACGTACTCTGGGTCAAACCCAGCAACTTCTTCAATCTATCTCTATAGATCTTAATACCGAGTATGTAAGTCGCTTCACCCAAGTCCTTCATAGAAAAGCAGTTCCCTAGGTTGTTCTTAACAACTTTCAGGGTAGGTATGTCATTCCCGATCAACAGTATGTCATCTACATACAATATCAGGAAGACAACAATGCTCCCACTGATTCGCTTGTAAACACACGGTTCATCCTCATTCTTGACAAAACCAAACTCTTTGATTTTCTCATCAAAACAAAGATTCCAACTTCTAGAGGCCTGTTTCAATCCATAGATGGACCTATTCAGCTAGCATATTTTAGTGGCTTCATTTGGGGATACAAAACCCTCGGGTTGTGTCATGTACACTTCCTCAAGGAGGTTTCCATTTAGGAAAGCCGTTTTGACATCCATCTGCCAGATCTTGTAGTCGTAATACGCAGCAATAGCAAGCAATATCCTAAAGGACTTTACCATGGCAACAGGGGAAAAGGTCTCATCATAGTCAACACCATGAATTTGCTTGAAACCCTTAGCCACCAGTCGCCCTTTGAATGTCTGTACATTCCCATCCATGTCGGTCTTCTTCTTGAAGACCCACTTGCACCCTATGGGTCGTACCCCTTCAGGTGGTTCCACCAAGTTCCAAACTTGGTTTGTATACATGGATTCCATTTCGGATTTCATAACCTCAAGCCATTTGTCGGAGTCCGATCCATTCATAGCCTCTTGGTAGGTCGCTGGTTCATCATCATGATCCATAAGCAACACATTACCTATTTGAGACACGAGAAATCCATATCTCTCAGGCTCAAATCTTGGTCTACCAGATCTACGTAGGACTTGTGTCTCTTGAGCAGGTTCTCTAGCTACAACATCTTGTAGTCTTGGCTCAGAATCCAATTCTGGTTCATTCACTACTTGTGGTTCTTGAACTTCTTCAAGTTCTACCTTTTGCGTCTTTCTTGACAAGAACTCTTTCTCCAAGAAGACACCCGTCCTTGCGACAAACACTTTGCCCTCAGACGGTAGGTAAAAGTAATATCCTTTCGTTTCCTTAGGATATCCCACCAGATAACACTTATCTGATTTGGGTTCCAGCTTGTCAGGCATTTGACGTCGTACGTATGCCTCACAGCCCCAAATTTTAATGAATGACATACTAGGACGCTTCCTAGTCCATATCTCATATGGTGTCTTTAGAACCATTTTCGTCGGAGCGCGATTCAGTGTCATTGCAGCAGTCTCTAAAGCAAAACCCCAAAAATAAATAGGCAAGTCTGCATGACTCATCATCGACCGTACCATGTCTAACAGAGTACGATTTCTCCTCTCAGACACACCATTTACTGCGGTGTCCTAGGTGGAGTGAGCTGTGATACAATACCACACTCTTTCAGATGATCACGGAAGTCATGACTCAGGTATTCGCCACCTCGATCAGATCGGAGTGCTTTAACCTTTTTACCCATTTGGTTCTCCACTTCATTCTTAAACTCTTTGAACTTTTTAAAAGTTTCGTATTTGCACTTCATAAGATACACGTATCCGTATCTACTGAAATCATCAGTAAATGTAACGAAGTAGAAGTACCCACCTCTAGCCATAGAACTCATGGGCCCGCATACATCACTATGTACAACACCCAAGAGATCCTCAGTCCTCTCAGTATACCAGTGAAAGGGGCTTTAGTCATCTTGCCTAATAAACAAGACTCGCATCGCTCAAATGATTCATAATCAAATGAGTCCAATAGTCCATCTTTATGGAGCTTGGATATGCGCTTCTCGTTTATATGGCCCAAACGACAATGCCAGAGATATGTAGGATTTGAGTCATTTGTTCTTAGTCTTTTATTATTATCTACATTATAGATCGGATGGTCCAGGTTCAAAACATAAAGACCATTAAACAATTGAGCTACAGCATAACAAACATCATTCTTAAATATAGAACAACAATTGTTCTTAATTATAAAGAAAATCCAATCATGTCTAAGCATGAAATGGATATAATGTTTCTAGTTATGGCCGGAACATAATAACAATTATTAAGTTCTATTACAAGCCCACTGGGCAAAGAAAGACGGTAAACCCCTACGGCTACAGCAGCAACTCTTGCTCCATTGCCGACGCGCAGGTCCACCTCTCCTTTACTCAGCAATCTCCTCCTTCCTAGTTCCTGCACATTTGTACAAATGTGAGAACCACATCCGGTATCCAATACCCAAGATGAAGGAGCAGAAAGGTTTATCTCTATAACGTAAATATTCGAAGTGGAAGTCATACCTCCCTTCATTTTCTGCAGACCCTCAATGTACGAAGGACAATTCCTCCTCCAATGACCAGCCTTGCCACAGTGGTGGAATTTCCCTTCCTTCACGGTGCTCTTCTTTTTCAGCGCAGAAGATTTGGGCTCAAGATGTGACTTAGGTCCCACCTTCGTCTTCTTGAAGCCCTTGGCCTTACCTTTGCCTTTATGTACCATCAATATGGGACTAGCAGGCTTGGCCTTCTTCATGTTTATCTCGGCAGTTCGCAACATGCCTAGGAGCTCGGGCAGTGTCTTGTCTATTTCATTCATGTTGTAGTTCAAGACGAACTGCTCATAACCATCCAGCAACAATTGCAGGATAAGATCTGTGGCCAACTCTTGACCCAGAGGAAAACCCAGTCTCTCCAGGTTCTCAATATACCCAATCATCTTGAGTACGTGAGTACCAACTGAGTCTCGAGCTCCCATTTTGCACTGAAATAAGGCCTTCGTGACATCGAACCTCTCTTGACGAGCTTGCCCTTGAAACATTTTCTTTAGGTGCTCGTCAATCTCCTTGCACCCCATGTTCTCATGTTGCTTCTGAAGCTCAGAGTTCATGGTGGCAAGCATAAGGCACTCGACGTCTAAGGCTTCATCGGTATACTTCTTATAAGCATCCTTATCAACACGGGACGAGTTCCCGGTCGGCACCTCGGGGGCTTCTTCTTCCAAGACGTAGAGCTTTCGCTCTTGCCTGAGAACAATTCTCAGGTTCCTATACCAGTCCATATAGTTCGTCCCACTAAGCTGTCCTTCTCAAGGATAGCTCTCAGGGACAAGGTGGAATGTGAACCACTTGCCATGGAATTCTACAAGAATTCATGCAGAATTTAATCAGTACCTTAATTTCAAAATACAATTTATTTTAATTTGGACTTCAATTAAATACTCCCACTATTTTATTCAAATTGATAGCCCTCACTATCAATTCGGAGAGTCCATGCGAGCTACTCTCTTAGTGGACAAGATCCGTATTTCACCAACACCACGAGTCCGCTTTGGCGTTCCTCTCATAATGCGGTTATTTAGGTAGGCAACGCTTGCCAATTGCTTCCTCATGCAACTCTTGTATGGCTGGTGAATAACTCCTTATTCGCATCCATCATATGGTGCATGCCAACCCTATGCCTCTAGGCACTAAACCTTTGAGGTCACCTAGTTAAGTTAGACCCGATGTCGACAGTGGGATATCACAATTATCCGCTCGCACCCTTACCAAGATAGATTAATGCACCTTGCTTTGGCAAGCCCACACTTCATCGATCGAGGCAGGAAGAGTGTCATCCATCGGAAGGCATCCGAACACTTAATATTTGATGAAGGGATTTTAATAGCAAGTTAACACTTAACCATGATCAACATTTGATCAATGTGCACATCAACAGAAAACAATCTTTCTAAAATCCACATGCATCCCTTATGTGCACAACATAATACTATCAACCTTTGATAGACGAAAGAGCTATATCTGGACATTTAGAACTCTTCCAAATCTTCAGATTTACATGCATTGGACAAAGGCAAAGACAACTCGACTTAAAGCAGTAGACAAGCTCGTCTCTCATTGTTGGATTCAAAATCCAAAACAATACAAGGGTTCATTAACCACTTGAGGGACGGTTACTGCTAAGGAGACAACAATTTCTAACAATTAGAAATTACCACGAAATCCCAGACGTTCCTGGCGGGGTTCCAAGGGGTCGCGCCCCTGGCGGGGTCTTAGGGGCAGAGCCCCTAACGGGGTCTAAGGGGCAGCGCCCCTGGCGGTGGTCTCGGGGCAGAGCCCCGACCAAATTTTTTTGAAATCCCACCACCAGAAACCACACAAAATCACATCAAATGTGATATTCCAAGAAGAAATCTTGACATTTTGAACGCTTCCAAATACCTAGATTTGCACGTACTGGAATAACCTAACTTCTGAAACAACATTCATGACCGCAACCTAGCTTTGATACCACTGTTGGGTTTTTCTAGAACCATACATCACATGTAGGCGCAGCGGAAATAAATAGAAACAACCCAAAAAGATTTGGATCGGACCATGAACATTGAATCAAGATGTTAATAAAATGCTAGGTATGAAATTACCTTTGCGGGATTGGATCAAATCCAACCTAGATGCTCCAAGAAGAAGATTCTTGTCGGCGGCAAAGAGAGTTCTCACGTAGAATAATGTCTACGTCTCTACAGCAGTCCACACGAGCCGGGAGAAGAAGACTGCACCTTGCGCTTCCACGGATTGCTAGATCCGCTTCAGGAAGAACAACACCGGCGACAATCGTCGGAGAGGAGGTCGGCGGAGGCGAACGGGCGGCGGAACTCCTTCCATCTAGGGTTCGGGCGGAACACCTTCCGTCGGGTCTTCTTCCAGGAGGCGTAAGAAGAGCGTACTGAACCCTTAAAACAGGTCCTATTTATACCCGAAGTATAAAAAGACCAAGAAAAAATCGCTATCCGCAGTCCATACAGAAGTTTGGGGTTTCTGTAACAATTCGTCGGGATTCCACGGAACAATCCGACGAATTCCGACGAATCATATCAGACGGCAACATTTGCCGAGTTAAGGATCGCTGTAATAATTCGCCGAGATTCCACGGAACAATCCGATGAATCCGACGAATTCCGACGAATCATATCAGACGGCAACATTTGCCGAGTTAAGGATCTCTGTAACAATTCGTCCGGATTCCACGGAACAATCCGACGAATCATATCCGACGAATTCTATCTGTGTAAACCTGATGAATTCAGTCAGCAACATTTGCTGGACCTCCCCCATTCTATATGGTGATTGGTAACCTTTACCAACACAGTCAATCTTCCATCTTCTCCACATGCTCTTATGTGCGACCATGCAGGCTCATATCGCGTTGGCAGTGACATTACATGTTTGACCACTTCTAGATCGCAATGGTAACTCCAACAGATGTCGCCCAGGCGACAGCTCGGAGGTTACAGCAACTGCCCGCACGACAGCACTACGAGCGGCAGTTTTGCGTTGTCGGAAATCCGACATCGATATCGCTCAGGCGACAGCTCGGAGGTTATAACAACTGCTCGCACGACAGCACTATGAGCGGCAGTTTAGCGCTGTCAGAAATTCCGACAACCGATGTCGCCCAGGCGACAACGAATTTCTATATATTGGCTCCTTTTGTTCGTGCATTCCAAGCATTGATAATTTCAAGTCCCTTCCTGAGTGCATACGAACCAGAGAGCTCCAAAACCTCATCAACTCCCTTTTGTGCTTAGAAGGTTTGAGATTGAAGACGAGATCGGGCGCGCTTCTTCATCAACGATCATCTCGAGGCTTCAACCTTCCTTTCAGAGATCTGAATTTCTAGGGAGTTGTTCTTTTCATATTGTATTTTCATTTATATACATTTCATTTTGTATTGGTATGGAAATCGTCTCCTTGTGCGTGACGTCTAAGTCCTTGCGTGGCTTAGGGGAAAATCGCTTCCTTGTGTGGAGCGTCCAAGTCCTTGCGTGGCTTGGTGGGAAATCGTGGCCTTTTGTGCTACGTCTAGATCTTGGGAAGATCTAGAGGATAGGCTTAGGCTTGGTCTAGAGAGAGACAAGTGATAGCCTTCCGATCCTTGGGAGAAAGATTGGTAAACACAAATTGTAAAAGGGTTATTATCATATTTGTGCCTTGATCTTAAGCATTGTTAAGATCATATTATTTGTATGTGATTTTCATAATTATAAAGTTATGACTTTTTCTTTAATTGCAAATATGGTTGTTTAATCTTTAACTTAGAAATTTGTGTTTGAATTTATTCTAAAAATTACATTAGTTTGAAATTTATATAAGTAACTTTTAGAAAAGTAAAAGTTGTTTTAAAATTCTTAAGTAAAAATCATATTTTCAAAAAGGCCCTTATTCACCCCCCCCCCCCCCCCCCCCCCCCTCTAAGGGCGCCTCAAGATCCAACAAATGAAACATAAAAAAAATGAATTTTAAACATAAAAGATTTTTCCAAAGTCTATATTATCTCCAAAAGTAGAGCACATTTGTCAAAACTATTACAACTTTTCTAAATTAGTGAATAACACATAATCTTAGAATTTTTCATTGTCCAAAATACTCCTCAAATCTCCAAAATTTAAATGTTCGCTCGAACATCCTCTTGCACAACATAGAACATTTGTGATTTAGTTACTTTCATTGAAAGCAAAGTTATTAAACACATGTATTATCAATTTTTATTTAAAATAAAGGGGTAAAAACTGTTGAAAACATATGATTCATGATATTGAAGGTGGCATAGATCCCTTCATTGAAATGAAAACTCTCAAAAATATATATTTAATTCCTGCATGGGAAATAAAGTTTAGAGAAAGAGGTTATATTATAAAAATGACATTACAAAAAAAAAATGTTTGTCATACCTTCTTAAGGACCGGCTAAGTTGACAACATCATATTCCGGTTCGTTGGGTAAATTCCATTTTTCTGCTACCGATTCATGATACCTCAACCATAGAGCGAAAATAGGTGATAGTAGAAAGTCTTCTTTCATCAATAGCCGGATGAAATGATTATCGTTCACATATCCAATATAAATTATCATTCGATTCTCTGGAGGTGCAGAATGCAATATGTACCAATGCAATATTATAGCATGATGCAACTACTAGCCCAATATCTGACATCGTCATCCACTTTTCAAGATGTGCTGAAATTGCATTACAATCAAAAGACAACATCAAATCTGACCGTCTTCCATCGCCAAATATGTTTGTGTACAAAGTCTCATTATTTTTCATTTCCATAGACATGAAAACAAATGAGGTAAAAAAAGATAAATTTGTTGATGTCAACCCCACAATAGAGACCAAAAGTAGTCTGTAACGATTAGTCTTTGTATGTGCAATCTAACATAAACACATCCGAAAACATGTTACTTAGTTGCACAGCAGTTGGATGAGCAAAATACAGAAATTCCAAATTTTTAGTACTGTCATTCACATGATTATAATTTATAACTGACATAGTTGAACATACACATGATTAGTACTTTCATTATAAATTATTCTCACAACTGAACAATTGTTTGGTTTTCTCTTTTTCAAAACAAATAGAATATTTCAAGGTTTCACACCCGATGTGATCATTTCTTGAACAATCTTTTGTTTATTTTCATCTAATCTCTCAGCGTATGCATGTGCATCTAGATGAACAAAACTATGATTATGGATTCCACATTTTACTTGTAATTTCCATTCATCCAAACCGCTTGGAGCTTGATTTTCTTAAATTTTTTTAACAAACCCTTTATTACGCTGGCTTTCTCTGGGTAAACCACCTCTATCACAACCCAGAATAATCCTAGGTTTACCTTGTGCAACAATCTTATCAGCTCTTTGAATGGTTATAACAAAACCTATACATCTTGCAATATTACGAGCCAATTCAACCAAATTATCTCTACTTGGGAAAAACAATATCAGTGATATAAATTCATTTCGAATATCTAGATGTGCAGTGATATTAGACACTTCAACAAATGTCATTTCTTCTTCGTTTGAACACATTGTTATCACAATTAGAAAATCTCTGAAAAAAATATATTTACATATTTTACAAACGATATCACAAACAAT
Source organism: Dactylorhiza incarnata (assembly GCA_033032865.1). Taxonomy (NCBI): domain Eukaryota; kingdom Viridiplantae; phylum Streptophyta; class Magnoliopsida; order Asparagales; family Orchidaceae; genus Dactylorhiza; species Dactylorhiza incarnata. The sequence continues at coordinate 94,158 of JAWHQI010001214.1, forward strand.
AACTAGTTTGACATACACAATAGGAAAACTAAAAAAAAATTGAACACAAAATACTTGTGGGAGAAATAGTCAATTACCCTTAAATCGTGTGGACTTTCAATTTGTTGATAATGAGGCTTCTACAAAGTGTCTGTTGCTGCATTTAGATAAAAAACACAAAGTAAACACAATTTCAAGGTTTTGAAATGAAGAAAAAAATGAAGGATATTTCTTACCGTAGAAATGAAGTCGAAATGAAAGAGATGAAGCTTCGTAATCATCAAGAAAGGAGGAAGAATGAATAATATTGATGTAAGAGGAAGAAAATTTCAAAAAATAAGAGGTAGAAAAATCAAATGGAGTAAGATGATGAATCGAACCGCCAGAAAACCATCCATTGCCTACCTTCATCGTTGGAGCAGGAGATCACCGGCGGCGAGCGAAATCATGTCCTCGTCCGGCTGCGCCGATGGATGCGAGGGAGGCGAAATCGATCTGGAGCGAACCCTGTCTTCCGTCGCGAGCAAGTGAGGGATCTCCAGAATTTTTTCTTGCCTGCGCTTAGGGCTTCTGTTCGGTAGAATAAACAGATTTTTGAGTTTTTTTAACGGGTGCATAGAGCCATATTCCGCCTGTCTTTAATTTGCACGGGTTCGAATCTCACATCAAGAATTTTGCTCTGAATAAAATCTGGCCCGATCGGTTCTATAAAACCGCGCCCGATTCTCCCAATTTTCCGGCCCGCCCGGCCGGTTATCTGGTCCTTATCCGGTCCACTGCAAGAGCGGGTTTGGGCCTTGAACGGACGGTCCGGTTTTCAAAAGCTTGGTTTATATACATATTATTTATTTATTTATTATTGTCATGTATGAAGTCCTTGAACGCCAGCGATTGTGTCTGATGCTCACTATATAGTGACAGTGCACATGGGCCACCTTGTGCCCACGCGGCAATACTTTGGGCACGACTATGCCCCATTGTGACGGTGCTTCCGCCGCTCGCAAACCCCCCGAGCGCGCGATAAAATCAAGTTACGATGAAGTCCCCCACTCGGGAGTTTGCGAGCGGCAGGAGCGTCGTCGCGCCTATACACAATTGTAGAAATTTAAGCACAGTTCTTTACAAAATCTGTCCACAAAGTACGATACATAAATTGGGTTGTTATTATGTCGATTCGGTCTCGACTCGAAATCAAATTTTTTGACTCGAAGTTGGCTACGAGTTTTTGATCTTTGAATTATTTTTACCAAAAATTTTCCGAAAAATTGCATGTCATGATTAAATATGTTTGCTTGGACCACTTTAGTTTTATGTATTTAAGCATGTTTCATGATTTTTTAAAATTCTAATTAATTAGATGCAGGAGTAGGTGTTGTGGAAAGTTTAATTGCGTGGACCTCCAAATCGAATAATATTATTTTTGGACAATCGTACTTAATAAAGATCAAAGGATGTGACACTTAGCCATGCTGCACATGCTTAGAGCTACGTGTGGGGAATTGTTTAGTTGGCTGAGCGCACAGTATTCATTATTCAACGCACACAAATAGCCAAAATGTTTCGACGGGGGCCAAGCTCACTTCTCTTGCTCCACTTCGAAAAAACACAGGCGAAACCGAAAACTCTGTCTCCCCGGCGAAAGTGAGAACTAGAGCAGGCAGAGACATTGTCGACGCCGAAACAACGAGACAAGCCGCGTGCATAGTTTTTGGCTACTATTGAGGCTTGTCGACTTTGGAGGAACCGGTGTCGACTATTGTATTGGACTCCTGTAAGACAAAATCCTCAGACTACAAACCCAAATCTGATATGGGATCTGAATAGTTCTATGAATCCACTTGGGTTTTTAAGAATTCGGTTGGAAATGAGTACATCTTGGTGAAATTATGTAATAAAAGCGGATTAATGACTTTTTAGCTAGATTTCTGTGATTTAGGTCGTAATGTGTTCAATTCCAGTTATATTTGTTTCATTCCAGTTGTATTTGTTTCATTCTAGTTCCATTCCAATTGTTTTTGCTTCATTTTTGTGGGAATTTTTTCATTCTAGTTGTAATGCACAGGCTCAATTTCTTTCAACCTGGTTTGATTTTTTCATTCTAGTTGATATTCCTTTCTGAGTAAAATGAAATATGCGGTGATTTTTTATTATGCAGTTAAAAATCTTTTATACAAGTCATATTATGGTTTCGTTCGAGTTGTATTACAGCTTCATTTCATTTGAAAATTTTAGATTCCTGTTGGAATTTTTTCATTCCAGTCATAATTTATTAACATAATGTATATATTTCTGATGAGGATTCATCATGGGCTCTCTTCTTGTAGAGAACCGGGCGGCGGTTACTCTTACTAACCGCTCCATCCACTACTTTAGTAGGAGGGAGTGGGGAGTTAAAAACGGAACCGTCATTCCCGCCGCTACATTTTCAATCCAAAACCCGCGCGCTAGGCACGCCAAACCGCCGCGCAAAACATCAACCCCACCGCCCCTCCCGCCGGCGAGCGGGACGCGCCCGAAACCGCATCCCCATGGGGTGCGGCCGAACCGCACCCCACATGGGGTCGGCCAAGACCGCACCCCTCTTGGGGTGCGGCCGGCCGCCCCCCCCCCCCCCCCCCCCCCCCCCCCCCTTTTTGGGGTGCGGCCGGGCCACGCCTACTCGGCACGAGAGGCGTGTTGGCCTCCTCCTCCTCTGATTTTTCTTCACCGGAGGGCTTGCAAGCGGTCCTCCCGTATTCGCGCTCTCATCAGGCGCGCCGGACCCTGATTTCCCCTTTAGGAGACAACTCCCCATTCCACCGTATCGCTCAGAACGTCTCCACGTTCGCGCACACTCGAAACGTCTCTAAGCGCGTCCAAGGCGTTTCCATGTCGTTGCGCGCTCAGAACGCCTCTGAGCGCGCTCAGAGCATTCTCACTTTTCCACCTCGCCTCGCTCACTTTTCCGCCTCGCCTCGCTCACTTTTCCGCCTCGTCTCGCTCACATTTCGACCTCGCTCGCTTTTCCAACTCGGCTCGCTCACTTTTTGTCTTTTCAATTTCTCACTTTTCAGGAACGGCTTGCCGGCCTTTCCTCAAAGGGCAAGATGGTCATTTACGAAAAATGGTGATCCGAGTGCCCCGAATCGGGAAATATGATTCGTCCACCAAGATGGTTATGGTGGTTACGACGGCGAAATTATCGGGCTACCCCCGGCCAAAGCTATAAAAAGGCCCCCAAGGCTTCATTTAAGGGATCCCGCCTTCATGACCAGAGAGAGCTCCTTGAAGATTTCCACGGAATTCTCCTTCGGTGCTTGAAGATCTTCTTCGTGGACTTAGAGATTTCCTTTTTCGCGAAAGCGGACAAGGCTCTCACTTTCGTTCTCTGGAAAGCGACAAGGCTCTCACTTTCGTTCTCAGGAAAGCGGACAAGGCTGTCTCACTTTCGTTCTCAGGAAAGCGGACAAGGCAGTCTCACTTCTGCCTTCTCAAAAGTAGACAGGGCAGTCTCACCTCTGTCCTCTGGAAAGCGGACACGACCTTCTCACTTTCGTTCACCGTTGTACTCTTAGGAATAAAGACTTAGTTTTTCCGAGAGGTGGCCTGTCACCCTCGGAGAACTCTCTCTCTCTCTCTCTATTGTAACGAGCAACGGCCTGTCGCGTTCGATCTCTTAGCATCTAATTGTAACCTCTCTGGAGATAGTGAAATTTGGTCGGCACAGCTCCGGTCACGTGGTTTTTTCACCCTTTCCGGGTTTTCCACGCTAAAAAGTCCCGGTGTACTCAGCAATCTCAAATTGACTGTTTGCGCGCTTAGTTCTCTCCCGAGCTAAGGTGGTTCAAATTGAACCGGTCTACCAAGAGCCCTAAGCGACCCGCAACAGTTTGGCACCGTCTGTGGGAATGGATTCCCAAAAACCAAGCAAAGGGTTCCCGAGCGTAGCACCCGTTTCTCCGGAGTTCACGGAACCAGCAAAAGTCGACACCTCCCCCGAACTATCTGACGCATGCAGTTCCTCAATCCCGGAGAACCCGGTGAAAAGAGCGCCCATCGCCGCATCCATCTTGCCACCGTGGCTTGGGTCAACAAGCAAGCCGGCCCCTCTCGCAGCAGGACAGGATCCGAACGATGATGTGCATCAACAAAGACGATCCCCCCTCTCAAAGCCAATTTTAGAATACCCGGTTCCGTCATGGCTAAAGCTCCCGCAAAACAAAGAGTTCCACGGAACCGAGGACGCGTACGGGCACGTTAATCACTTCCTGATAACGATGTGGACGCTCGGACTTCCCGACCAAATCGGCTGGCAAGATCTTCACCAAGACACTGCGCAGGAGATGCCCTCCGCTGGTATGAATCTTTGCCAAACGGAGCAATTCACAACTTCACCGAGTTATCCCAACTGTTCGTCGAATGGTACGAGACGCGCTCTTCGAGAAAGCGAGAAAATCCTGGCACGGATGAACCACCTCGCCTAAGGGGGGCGGAATGGAGCAAGCATCAAGAGAAGACCCACACAAATATTCGCCAGGAACGTCCCTGTGCATGGATGGACTTCGCCTAAGACGCGAGTATAAGCAGTCCACCATGCGAGCTAAGGAGAGCGTTGATAACACATCGCATCTCCTTCAACCTCTTATTCTAGCTGTCGTAGTGCGGCTCAAACCCTAAGCGGGAACCTCAAGCTCAGGGCCAGCAACGCGGAGCTCCCCGACGGAACTATGGTGCCCACCATAGGAATCATCACCTTTCCGGTCCGAGTAGGCACGCACTCGGAACCGGTCCAGTATGACGTTCAGTTCGTCGTCGCAAACGCTGACTCCCCCTACGACGCAATATTCGGGAGTCTCCTACTAGACGCCCTGGACCACGACATTTCCATGTCCGGGCACATTACCAACAAAGGGAACATCCTCAGGAACGCAATGCATGGTTTCGATACACCCGACTCCAAGCTCCCTTGGGTCAACGATGACTCGTCACCAGAGCCAAAGCCTGAAAGGCTAAGCGCGCGGAAGGACCGCGCGAATCTCGCATTGGCAGAAAGAGCCAAACCTCAGGCACCGACGAATCTGCAGCCAATCGATGCGAGTCGCAAGAGAAAGGGCCAGCAGCAGCAATTTGAACTGCTCACTCAGAGCCGAGCGGACCGCTCCCAAGGGCTATCAAGTCAAAGCCCCCAGAGTTACACTCCGCTAAACACCCCCCGCGAGCACATTTTGTCTGTAATCTGTAACAGCAGGGTCGTCAACTAGCCCAGGCGGCTTCTCCCTGCACAGGGGAGATCATCCCAGTTTTGCCACTTCCACAAAGGCCGAGGACACCGAACGGAGCATTGTGCAAAATTGAAAGAAGAAATTGAGCGCCTCGTCCAGTTAAGACACCTGGAGGCTTTCCGTGAAGAACACAGAAGGGTGCCACCAAGGATCAGCCACCGGGTCGCAGCCGCCCACCATGCTGAGCAAGCTCGAGCAAGCGCAGCGCAACGGGAGCACAACAGTACTTCTTCCTCTCGTAAAACTTGTATCAAAAACCTACTAGCTCAAAGCCGCGAGATTGCACTTACACATGTATTAATTCATTTACTAGTTATCTTCCATCTGTTCTAAGCTGTTCTACTGCAGGAACCGCTTTGGGGGCCCTGCCCCAAGGACTTTGCACCGCCGTCGATTGAAGGCCCGCCCTTCTCCTCCGCCATCGAGTCCTGGTGTTGTAGGGCCTGCCCCCTTACGTGCACCCCCGGTTTGAATACATCAGCTATTCACCGGCCACTTCGGGACCCTGCCCCGGGGACTTTGTACCGCCGTTGATTGAAGGCCCGCCCTTCTCCTCCGCCGTCGAGTCCTGGTGTCGTAGGGGCCTGCCCCCCTTGCGTTCACCTCGATTTGAATACAAACGCTATTCACGGCCAAGCCGCGAGCCAGACTCGTGCAAAAGCCGCGAGCCAGACTCGTGCAAAAAAGCCGCGAGCCAGACTCGTGCACCCATCTTATTGTGTAAAAGCCGCGGGCCAGACTCGTGCAAAAAAGTCGCGAGCCAGACTCGTGCGCCTATCTTATTATGTAAAAGCCGCGAGCCAGACTCGTGCACCTACCTTATTATGTAAAAGCCGCGGGCCAGACTTGTGCACCTGTCTTATTATGTAAAAGTCGCGGGCCAGACTCGTGCACCTGTCTTATTATGTAAAAGCCACGGGCCAGACTCGTGCACCTATCTTATTATGTAAAAGCCGCGCGCCAGACTCGTGCAAACTAATTTTTTGACTAACATGAAAACCGCGGGCTCAGGTCCGCGCAAACTCATCTGTAACTTTGAAAATAATCAAACTATGTAGGTGCTAACAACCAGATTAACGAGATCGTACGGATGAACAAGTACGATGTATACAATAAAGGAGATACAGCCACATCCGGCAAACATGCAAACAAGCAACAAAACTCAAAGTAGGAAAGAGAAAGATAAACAGCATCAGTCCTCGGCTACATCCGAGTAGTCATCTCTAGAAAGATCTCCGGCTCCAAGGCCGGCGGTGTCGCACCCGAACTTCCTCCCCATCATACGGAGGGTCTTCTGAATGCCTCTCTGAAAGGAGACCTCACACTCGTCCGCTATCAAGGGTTCTACCTCCGACGTCATCACCTCAGCACGAATCTCCTCCATCATCTGGAAACGCTCCTCCGCAAAACCAAGGGAGTCCTTGTGCTCGGCCACCCCGGTCGCCTTGGCCCCCTCAAGGCTCTGCTCGATCGACGACAGACGGTCCATCTCGCTCTGTAAGAAGCCCAACTCTCCCTCCAAGCGGAACATCTCCCCCTGTGCATCTGATAACTGACGAAGGGCATCCTGTGCGAGCGCCTTGTCACCACCACACTCAGCGTGCAACTTCTCAACATCAGCCTCCAACTGCTAGACACGAGCCGAATCACGGTCGCTTTTCCCCCGCAAAGCGGACATCTCGCACCGCGCCACGCGTAACTCATCCTGAAGGGCGAAGTAGTTGTCCTTAAGGCTCACATAATGATCATTCCATGTGAGGGCAACACTGGTCAAAGCCTCCGCCTGCAAACAAAAGATAAGCAATCAGCAAACACAAATAATAACGGAGAAAAAAGGCTAAATCAGGAAAGAAGGACTTCACTTACCGCGCAAGCCATCGCCTGAAGAGAAGAGAACGCGCTTCGCCGACATAAGAGGAGGTGGTGGCGGCAAATCCTCCTGCGGGATCTGAACGGCAGGAGGAGACGCCAAAATCTCCACCTCCGGATCAGGAGAAAACGACTCTCTCCTAGGACGGCTCGGGCCGGCCTCGCCGTCGTGACTCATAGGCGCCGGTGGAGTAGGGCGCGGATCAGAAGGGCAGTTCTTGAAAACGATCTTCCTCTTCCTCCCGCGGTCTAAGGGAACATCAGCCTCCAGCTCCGGGTCCCAGGAAAGCCCCACCGAGTGCAGTCGGCGTTCGTCCACGCAACCAGAAATGGAGAGCAAGGCCTTCGACAGCCCCTCTCGGCCAGGAAAGCCAGAGATAGGAAGGAACTCATCTCCCGACCAGTCTGCCGACGACAACGTCCGGGAAGCGATCTCCATAACTCTGGTAGCCCCATCGATTCTGAACACTCGTAAAGGGTATTCCCATGGCGGTAATCGGCCTTCGCCCCAAAGTGGAACCAGCTCTTGTTGCTCTGAACTTCAATACGACCACCGGGTCTGGGGACACCCACACCAATCCTTGAAAATCTCAAGTGAAAAATGCTTGCTATGCTCCCGAAAAAAATACCACCAATCCCATAATGTTCGTCATCCCGCCCGGAGTGAACTGGGTGATCGGGACACCACAGTATCAGATATTTCAACAACCTCCTCCGTGGAGGGATGCGAAATCCGGACTTCAAAAAGCCCTCCGAAAGAGCCATGAAGCCGGACGGTGGATTTTGGGCGCGATCCTCCGCTCCTGGGATCTTCACTCAACGTAGGGGGCAACCCGAACCGTTTGCGCAACGAGTCGACACGCGCCCCATCAAGAGTGTAGCGCATACGCATCGGCCTTGATGGCCGCGCGTCTCGAAGCCTGCAAGAAAAACTCGTGCCCATAAGCGTG